>APFE030919614.1:97087-268870 GCA_000404065.3 Pinus taeda | reverse complement strand
TTTATATTATATTACATTACATTTACATTTTACATTTTTATATGATTTAATTTGAATAATAATTAAAACATATGAAGCTTTTATTTTTATGTTAAATATCTTCAAATATTTACGCCATTACAACATTATCCCTATGTTAAGCTGTAGAACCCCTCTAGGTGCAATAAGTCGTTAAATTGACCAACAATACTATAACAAATTTTATTTATAAATTAAAATTCACCATGATAAAGTGAAGATAAATCTTAATTAATTTTTATGATTTTAAAATCATTTACAATGTAATTTATGATAAGTTAAATCTTTTAATGCCTTTCATAAATTGATGTTTTAATATTTTTAATTTATATATAGTTACACATAAATTTGAATAAAAAATAAGATAATTTGAAGACTTTCTCAATTTTTATTTTTATTTTCATGTTTAATGAAAATAACAAAAAGCGATGAGACAAATATTTTTCAAATTTCCAACTTTATTATAAAAGAAATAATAAAACTCTTTCAAATTCTAGTGTTTTTCCCTCCAATTTTAAACTATTCGAGCCTATGTACTGTTATCGTAACCATCTGTATATTGCTATAGAATAATATGGAGCCTAAAATATGTAGAAGAGTCTATTTGACCTCTTTTAACTCCACAATGTTGTCTTCGCCCTCTTCTCAACGTTACACCTTCAAAATTATTGTTTTTCCATACCATCTATAATATATGATCTTTGATTATTAAAGTAAATATAAATCATTAGAAAAGGAATCATAAAAAGCACATTATGTAAATGTTATAAAAAAACACTTTATGTAAATGTTATAAAATGATGTTACATTAGCTATTAATGTTCTTCTCAATATGCATCGTCTTATATGATAATGGTATGTAAAATAGTATGAAAACATGATAACATCATGGTGAATGTCGGCAGTGGCATTCAATAAAAACGAGATTTACGTGGTCAAAGTGTGTGCCTCTGAACTTAGGGAAAAGAATGTGTGAATGATGCAAGAGGTAACTGTTACCAACAAATAAAAGAAAATACTTGAGTTAGGAAAGTCCCAAATGATTGTATTGCATAAGAATTATATAATGTAATGGATTTTGGAAAACATTGGGCTACGATATTATTTAGAAATAGAAATTTTGTGTCGCATTTTTTTAAATAATTTTTAGTCGTTTTTTTTTTAATTCTTGAAAATAAACATATATAAAAATTAAAATTTTTAAATAAAAAGTTATACTAAAAAGTTGTTAGAATTAATGGAGCTTAGGTGAATATTGTTACCTAGTTATGATTAAGTTTTTTCTTAGACACCTAGTACCTATTATTTAGGGATTTGTTTTGGTATCCCTAACAAAATGTATCTATTTATTATTGGAGTTTAATGTGAAGCTCAAGTGGATGCATTTGCTTGTAGGAACTCTTAGTGATCCGCACCTGTGATCTACTCTTGTGTTTTTTGCCAAATTCATGTCTTCCATGTGCAACTGTGGACATGATATCTGGACAGTTCTCAAAGATATGTATGAGATCAAGAACACCAGTCGAACCTTGTACCTTAAGAAGAAGATTCTCTCAATCAAGATGGAGGAGAATGAGTCTATTTCTTCATTCATATCCCAGATAAAGGAAGTTAAAGATAAATTATCTGATATCGGTCAAACCGTGACAAATGATGATCTGGTGACAATTACCATGAACAACATGACGAATGATTATCAAATGTTTATAACCGGATTAAATGCAAGAGAAAAGCCTCCAGGCTTTGAAGAGTTCATTGGGATTTTGCTACAAGAAGAGGAAAGGAGGTTGTCTCTCAAACCTCAAAATTCAAATCTTGCATTGATGACAAATTTTACCATAAGAAAAAGGCATATGAGGAGAGGTACAAGCATAAAAGACATGCAGGTCATTTGGCTGATGCAAATGTAGATCAGAATCAGGATGCCAAATTGTTTATGGCCAACGATGAGACTGCTTTAGCCACTGAGGAGGATGAATCAGATATTTGGTTCTTAGATTCTGCAACCTCCTCACATATGACAGGTAAAAAGCAGATGGGTCTATTGATAAGCATAAAGCAAGGTTGGTGGCAAAGGGGTATTCCCAGAAAGAAGGTATTGATTTTGAGGAAACATTTGCCCCTGTTGCAAAATTAAATACTATCAGAATGATTATTTCTTTAGCCACTAAGCATCATTGGAAAATATATCAATTAGATGTTAAATCTGCTTTCTTAAATGGTGACTTAAAAGAAGAAGTATATTTAGTGCAACCTGAGGGGTTTGTTAAGAAGGGAGAAGAGCACTTAGTATGTAGATTAAAGAAAGCTTTATATGGTTTAAAGCAGGCTCCTAGATCCTGGTACGAAAAAATTGACTCATTTTTCCTCATGCATGGTTATTTACGGAGCAAAAATGATCCCAATTTGTATACTGTGTTTAATGATGAAGGACAATTAGTGTTGATTTCTTTATATGTAGATGATTTGATCATGACAGGGAGTGCAGAGAATCTCATTGAAGAAATCAAGCAAAAATTATCACAGAAATTTGAGATGAAGGACCTTGGAGAAATGCATTATTGTTTGGGTCTAGAAGTTTGGAGAGATTCAAGCCAAACTTTCTTGTCCCAGGGTAAGTATGCAAAGAGTCTGTTGTCTAGGTTCAAAATGGATAAGTGTAAGGTTGCATTTGTGCCTTTACAACAAAATAGCAAACTTCAGGTGAATGATGGTTCGATATATGCAGATGCAACACTGTACATACAATTGGTTAGTAGTCTTATTTATTTGACTACAACAAGACCAGATTTAGCTTATGGAGTGAGTGTTTTGAGTCAGTTCGTGACTCAACCTCATGACAACCATGGGCTTGCAGCAAATGGAGTATTAAGGTATCTGCAAGGAACATCAAACTTTGGTATTTTGTATTCTGATTCATTTGATGTTAGCTTGACAGGTTATACAGACTCTGATTGGGCAGGAAATTTAGATGATAGAAGATCAATTACAAGTTATGCCTTCAACATTGGTTCCAGGGTCATCTCTTGGTGCAGCAAGAAGCAACATATTGTTGCCTTATCCTTAGTAGAAGCATAATATCAAGTTATGTGTGCAGCAACATGTGAGGCCGTTTGGTTGCGTAGACTTCTCCAAGATGCAGGAGTAGAATAGACAGAAGCTACGATTATCAATTGCGATAATCAAAATTCCATCAAACTGGCTTATAATCCCGTGTTTCATAAAAACACCAAGCACATAGATTCTCAATTTCATTTTGTCATAGAGAAGGTGCAGTCCAAAGAGATTTGTGTAAATTATTGTAATTCTTGTGATAATATGGCTGATATATTCACCAAGCCTTTGGGAAGACTGAAGTTTGATTTGTTTAGGGATACATTAGGTGTGTTTAATAACCCCTTTCTCCATTAAGGGGGAGTGTTAGAATTAATGGGGATTAGGTGAATATTGTTACTTAGCTATGATTAAGTTTTTTCTTAGACATTCAGTTCCTATTATTTAGGGATTTGTTTTTACTATCCCTAACAAAATGTATCTATTTATTATTGGAGTTTAATGTGAAGCCCAAGTGGGTGCATTTGCTTGTAGGAGCTGCTGGTGATCCGCACCTGTGAGCTCTTCCTGTGTTGTTTGCTAAATTCGTGTCTTCCATGTGCAACTGTTGACAAAAGTGAATTAAAAAACTAAGCAACCAAAGTGGTCTAAAAATATGTTAGCACATCCCAAAGGCTACTTGTCCTTTTAGCATTGTATATTGAAACTGTTCATAAATACATAGCGAACAAAGACCCTTGTGTAGGGTGATAGTAGCTGTAAATAAATAAATTGTATAGATCCACTGAAAAAGGAGCCTATCCCTATAGCAAGATTGCTTTAACTGATCATAAGGAGAAAATCTGAAAAGTAGTTGCAGACTGGAGCAGAAAAAATATATCAAGAAGAAACAAGTGTCCTTATCCCTCAATGAAATAAGGGTGTATATATTCTTGAACCAGATGTTCTGGTGTTCATAATTCTGTTATTGTTCCAAAAGCTTATTAATGATTTTTTTAGATAGTTTCTTTGAGAAGCTTTTTAAAAAATAATTTAGATAGTTAATTAGTTTGTTTTTTTTTTGGTTTATATATATATAATAATATTTATGGATATCACTATTATAGTAATATTTTGGAATTTTTAATATTTTCTTATGAAAAATAAACTTTTTTTTACTTACTTAAAAAATTAATATTAATATATTATTTAAGACTTTTTTTAGATAATTTCAATATAGAAAATTTGAATCTTAATAAATTGGCTGAATACATCGTATTTATAATTATAATATTTCCATATACACCATTATCATTTAAATTAATTTTCGATAATAATCAAATACTAATGCACATTATAAAAATAGTGTAATTATTATTTTAATCATTTTATTATAAAAAAACCTTTCAAATAAAACTTTGAAATTTACAAACAAATGTTCAAAATAGTTTTATTAAATAATATGTATTTTAAAAAAATCTACAAAGTATATAAACAAAAATAATAATGTTTATAAATTCATAAATATATTTGTAAATAAACAAATTTATTACATTAAAATTAAAATGTAATTTAAATTTAAATATATAATCAGGACATGAAAAATACCATATACCATTTCAAATCTCATCATTTCTGATGTCAATTTAGAATAGGTTGTGCTGATTATGTTGGTCTTTAAACCCGTAGCGCCAATCTTTATGGTAAAAAGGCGCTTCTTTAAACCCAAAGAGATAAATCCTTTTTTAAATCCACATTTAGAATTAAGTGGTAGGAGTTACAAGGGTAAAACAAAAACTGTCGGATTCAAGTTCTTCCCATATAATATGTGGAGACCCCAAACAAAGGAAGAACCACCATGGCGTCGACTCCTCTATACAAGTTCTTTCCATATGATATGTGGCCCCAAACAAACGAAGAACCACCCTGGCCTCGACTCTTTTATACAAGTTCTTCCCATATAATATGTGGAACCACAAACAAAGGAAGAACCACCATGGCCTCGACTCTTTTGTAGAGATTCAATGGGCACGGGGAGAAATTATAACTTAAAACTTAAAGCATTTACTTTTATTCAAAGCTATTGTATAAAAAGTCGTATTAAAGACAACTCACTTTGAACAAAGGAAGAATCATTATTGCCTCGATTCTTCTATAGAGATTCACCCGGTGCAGGGAGAAATTATAACTTAAAGCATTTATTTTTAGGAGTTGTTTTTAGTGCGATTTTTTGGAGTTTCAGGGGCTGGAATCAGACATAAAAATTTGTGGTGAAATCATGATTTTTATTATTTAAACTAGTTTTTTGATCTATATATAGATTTAGCACCTTGAAAAACCTCTAGGGCAATTCTATTGTGCACGGTTTACCCATCAAACTTGTGATTTCAATTAATTCGTGGCAGATTTGAGAAAAATTAGACTATAAAAATCCACCAGAAAAACTTCCAAAAAATCACACTAAAGACAACTCCCTTTATAATGACCACCCGCAACCACAACATAACCAAACCTTGGATTCCCAACCTTTGTTAATGAACACAACTTCTAATTTCATTGGACAACAGAATAGTTACTTGATGCACGTCGTACACGCATGGACTTGCTTTCTTTGTTTTCTATTGGACATTAATTCCTTGCCCTTCCACGTGATCAGCTTTACACGTTACCCCCGATCCACATCACGCCGACTCTCCCAAACTTTGCGTAAAGGCTTCCTGTTATATGAGACGAACTTCAGGAAGTGAAATTTCCTCTTAACAATTCCACTCAATCTTCGTCTAAAGTAGACCCGCTCTTTCCACGTAGTCGCTTGTGAGTGTTGTCATTCAATGCACTGGCTCCACTTCATCCTAGTGCTCTCCTCATCACTGGTCTTAACACATCATCTCGGCCCTCGTCGTCCTCGACTTTTACAATGGTGTACAAAGACTTAACGTCCCAGGGGATAGACTATGGGAAGTGAATGTTTCTGTCAAATGTTGTTTGGTCAGTTTCCAGCCCTAGACCTTTTTAACTATGCAAACCCCTTTACCTCTAATAGGAGTCAACAGTCCTTCACGACCCCTTAATAGTCTCACATCAAATAAGAAACCTCAACTTCACCCCAATGTTTTACACATTGTTTGGCTTCCATATCATCATGGTGTTTAGCTTAGACATAGTAATTACTCTCACATGTGAAGTTGGCTAAACATAGAGAGTTAAGTGAGTGATTGAGTGGTTGAGTGTTGAGTTAAGTAATAGATGACTTTGAGTATGTGGTTAAATGTCAAGATAGTTTAGGCAAGATTCTTTTAAATAATTTGTTCTTATATATATATATATAATATATAAACTATGATATTTAATGAATATAATTTGTATTTTGTAATAAAATCCTATAAAAATTAAACAAATTTTTTTAATATTCATAATATTTATTATAGACTTTAAAAATATTTCAATATAAAAAATTTGAATCTAAAATAAATTGAGATGATACATCTTAATTATAATTTATAATATTTCATATACATTAATATCATTAAATTAATTATTTGATAATAATCAATACAATGATTATTATAATATGCGTTATTATTTTAAAATATTTATTATAAAATCCTTTTAAGTCAAATTTTTTGAAATTTACAAACAAATTTTCAAATATTTTTTTTTAATTTATAGTATGTATTTTTAAAAAAAATCTACTAAAGTATAATTAAACAAAAAAATAATAAGTTATTAAATTCATAAATATATTTGGTAAATACAATTTATTACAATAAATTTATATGTAATTTTATTTAAATATATAATCAAGAAATGAAAACTGCCATATATCATTTCAAATCTCATCATATCTCATGTCAATTTAAACCAGGTTGTGATAATTATGTTGGGCTTTAAACCCATAGTGCCAATCTTTATGGTGAAAAAAGAGCTTCTTTACACCCCAAATTAGAGAGCTAAATCCCTTTTTAAATCCACATTTAGAATTAGGTGGTAGGAGTTACAAGGGTAAGACAAAACCACTGGATTCAAGTTCTTCCCATATAATATGTGGAGACCCCAAACAAAGGAAGAACCACCACGGCCTGGGCTCTTTTATACAGATTCATGCGCTGGGAGAAATTATAACTTAAAGCATTTACCTTTATTCAAAGCTACTTTGTAATGGAGTTGTCTTTAGTGCGACTTTTTAGAGTTTCTGGTGCTAGAATCCGATGTAAAAATTTGTAGTGAAATCATGATTTGTATTATTTAAACTAGTTTTTTGACTCTACATATATATTCAACACCCTGAAAAATCCCTAGGGCAATTCTATTGTGCACGGTTTACCCATCAAACTTGTGATTTCAATGAGTTTCTGCCAGATTTTAGAGAAATTAGACCGTAAAAATCCATCGGAAAAGCTTCCAAAAATTCGCACTAAAGACAACTCCCTTTGTAATAGCCGCCTGCAACCATAACATAACCAAACCTTGGATTCCCAAACCTTTGTTAATGAACAAAACTTCTAATTGCACTAGACAACTCAACATTTACTTGATGCACATCGTATACACATGGCCTTGCTTTCTTTATTTTCTATTGGGCATTCATTCCTTGCCCTTCCATGTGATCAGTTTTACACGTTACCCCAGATCTCCTACATCATGTCGACTCTTCCAAACTTTGCATAAAGCCTTCCTCTTATATGAGACGAACTCCAAGAAGTGAAATTTCCTATTAACAATTCCACTCAATCTTCGTCTAAAGTAGACCCGCTCTTTCGACGTAGTCGCTTGTCAGTCTTGTCATTCAATGCACTGGCTCCACTTCATCCTAGTGCTCTCCTCATCACTGGTCTTAACATGTCATCTCGGTTCTCGTCATCCTAGACTTTTACAATGGTGTACAAGGAATTAATCTCCCAGGAGACGGAATCTGGGAAGTGAATGTTTTTGTCAAATGTTGTTCTATCAATTTCCATCCCTAGGCCTTTTTAACTATGCAAAACCCCCTTTACCTCCAATAGGAGTCAATAGTCCTTCACGACCCCTTGCTAGTCTCACACCAAATAAGAAACCTCAATTCCATCCCAATGTTTTACACATTGTTTGGCTTCCATATCATCATGATGTGTATGTTAGAAATAGTAATTACTCCTGCATGTGGAATTGGCTAAACATAGAGAGTCAGTTAGTTGAGTGATTGAGTGGTTGAGTGTTTGAGTATTGAGTCAAGTCGAGTTAAGTGATAGATGACTTTGAGTGCGTGATTGCATGTGGTTGCATGTCAAGATAAATAGTAATTACTCCTGCATGTGGAATTGGCTAAACATAGAGAGTCAGTTAGTTGAGTGATTGAGTGGTTGAGTGTTTGAGTATTGAGTCAAGTCGAGTTAAGTGATAGATGACTTTGAGTGTGTGATTGCATGTGGTTGCATGTCAAGATATTTTAGGCAAGTAGCTAGTTGGAAAAGGATAAATAACCTTCATCAGGTTCATTGTAATAATCATGTTTTGTGTGATCAATAGAAGAGCCACAACTCATGTGTTTTATGTGTGAATTTATGCTTTGTCTCCTCTGCCTTTCCAACAAATTGATATCAGAGATGGAATATTTTAGGAGTGAGAGAGTCTGCAGCTGCAGCTTGCAGAGCCGTAGTGTGTGATTGATTAAGCATGGTCGAAAGGAAAAAATCGAGCGATAGGTTGTGGCTTTTGGATTTTTATTTTTGAACAGAGTGAGGGCCGAAGCCCAAGTATGTAAACCCGTTCGCATGGATGTAAGCAAGTCGTCCGCTAATTAAAGAGAGTCACAACTCTTGTCCCTGCTACATCCGCAAGTTATTTTGGGGTTGATTGCCTACGCTGCCAATCGTTGAAAAGTCAACATACAATTGGAATTATTAGTTTGTGATTTAAAATAAAAATTCCTAAAAGTTTCTCATCGTGTCATCGTGGAGCACAAGTGTCGTTAAATATCGAGACAACATAAGAATATTGTGCCTTACGGGGGTTCATATTGAAAATCATATTTTTTTCGTGGGCGATATGGAAGATAGCATCATGCAATCAGAAAAGCAACTATAAGAAAAGGAGTGACAACAGTCATGGGTCGCAAAGCACGATTGAAAAAGACTAAGAAAATGAATCGAAAAGAAGAGGTAGAGATTGTTGCCATGGTTAGAGAGGTTCAAGCCATAGTTGATTAAGTCTAGCAGAAGAAAAAGAAGAAATCGAGGGTGATTGGTGTAGCTTTGATTTGATACCACCTCCTATGTTTACAAGTGAATATTTTTATCATTGGGTTATTAAGATACTAACTTTTCTTAGAGCTAAAGAGTTAATTGAGTACAATTCTAATAACCCATATGATGAAGTATGTGATGCTTTAGGATTGAATTTTATAAAATAGGCACTAGATGAGAAGTATTTGTGCAAGGTAGCAAAAGCTACAACGTCCAAGGAAGCATGGAAGTTCCTGGAAGAAAAGTTTGGTGCAAGGGGGAGTGACATGCAACAACATGTTATGTCACAAGAAAAGAAGTCAGTTGCAGACCTGAGAGTAGACGAGAAAGACTCTGAGAGGACATTAGAGCCTGGAGAATCCCACTCAAAAGTGGATGATGGTTGTCAAGACCATAAAATTGAAATCAATTATGCAAGCATGCATATGGATGAAGATGCAGTGAAGATCATAAAGAGAGAAGTTGAAGCCTCTGTGTGTGAAACAGAGCAAGAGCAAATAAATGCTCAAGGACTCCACTGTAACGTGGATGATACAAATGATGGTGAATCCCACTGTGATGAGACACACGTGGATGATCATTGTAAAGTTATATGTGAATTGGTGAATCCAACCGCAGTGGATGGATTTGGTGAAGTTGAAATTGTCAATAAAATTGACAATGAGCACATGCATGCTCGGATATCCCACCATAGTGTGGATGAACATAATGTTGATGATATGTGTGGTTTCTTTTTGAAATAGGGATTGATTGTGCCAATATGTGATGCAGGAGCATCTGACACTCTTAATTGAACGAAGAGTCCAAAGTGGAGCAAAGAGAGGACGTGGACCATCGAGCTAAATAAGGGGACTTTTTTGTTTTAAAATGGAGAAAAAGATGGAATGGATAAGTCTCTCGAAGACTTATTAATTATAATCTGCCACATATGTACTATGTAGTGAGATTTAGGGCTTGAGTTGAGTGATTCAAGGAAAGGATTGATCGGATCCCTTTAGTGATCTGATCCAATGTATTCTTATAAATAGTGAACCTGCGTGTTCAATTAATATATAGCAAGACAAATATAATATATGTAAGCCTACGGGCAGAGTCAAAAGAGAGGCCGCAACATTGAAGAACTAGCCTGTGTGAGACTCAGGGTCTTAGATATGTAATTTGCTATTTATATTAATATATGGAGATGTTATTTCCTGACTGTGTCAGAATATTGAAGATTATTTCATAAATGATTTACAATGAATTTATAGGTTTTGTAATAAGTTGCAGGCAGAATGCTGAAGGACACAGAGGAATGGAGTGATTCAGAGGAATCATAATGGGTCATTGAATCCAATTGATGGGCAGAGTGAAGCTCTGAAGAAATAGTGAAGTGAGACTGCGCAGAGGTGCCGAACGATTCTAAGAAATCATAATGGATTGTTGAACCCTTCAAAGGGTCGAGTAATGCTCTGGAAGGACGTTGGTTAATGGAGTTGTGAAGTTAAGTGCAAGTGGGAACAAATTGAGCAGAAGAAGAATGGAAGATTGAAACCTAAAGAAAACCCCAAATCACAGAAGAATTGAGGAAAGCGCAGAAAAGTTCTAAGTAAAGGAAGAGAGAAGAGGAATGAAGAGTGAGGCACAGGGATCGTTAAATCTCGTAAGATCAACGGTCTAGATCATATCACATTAGCGGATTAAGTCCCGTAGGTGTAAAATCCAGTTTATACTAAGGAATGGCACAAAAGATAGTTGGAATTGAGTTCTGGACTTGAAGTATTATAGAGAGTGGTCTAATCTATATCGGGTCCGTAATATTGACGCTTTGAAGTGGAAGGATCTGGCCTGGAGGTTTAGCAAAATGCAATCGCGCAAATAAATCTCAACCATCAGATCATGAATTAGATCGACGGTTGTGATTGGATCGCTAAATTGTAATCGAAGGAGTTAGGGCTGGCAGTCAATGGGAATGCCAATGCGCCGATAGCGATAAGCGCTAGTCGACGATTGGGTAAGTGGAGTTCGGAGAGCGCGGATGTAGTAGGTGGACCCAACAATAGTTGTTAATGCGATTTATAAACATTTGAAGTCCGACCTTATATGGTTCAGAGCGAGATTTCAATGGGTTTCCCTTTGCATTCCAAAATAGCGAGGCCGAGTCATTTCCGATAGCGATTGTGATAAGGTGCAACATCAAAATTTGTGCAAGAACCGTACAAAGAGCGGAAAGGTATGGTTTATGCATATTTTCCTTTGTAATGGTTTATAAAGTGAAACTAGCTGATAGAAGGCTTTATACGTTAAACATATGTAAACTATGTATTAAAGGGAAAGTTTATATATGAGAGGTTAAAGTGTGGTTTGAAGGTTACGAGGGGTTTAGCAGTCCCGATAAGAAGAAGGAATGGAAAGGCTTTAATAAGGTCTCATACGAAGGTCGTGAGAATTGATATAAGTCCTTATAGGAGGTTTGGCGAGGTGATTGGGTTCCGATATAAAGGAACCAAGATAAAAGGGCCTTAACCATTTGACATTTATGAGATTGAGGTTTTGACTCCATTGCAAAGTTAAATACCTGGGACAGTCGTGTTTATGTATTTTATGCATACTGTAGGTATGTGCGGGTCTTACCCTACACCAATATGGTAAGCGCAATGTTTGATGAAACATTGAAGATTGATGTTGCCACTGTAGCAACAAGATATGAAGCAGTTGGAATTGCTCATCAAGCATTATGTCATCTAGCAGTAGTTGATGATCAAGAACATGACAAAGTGATTGAAGATTTTTTGATGAGAATATCCAATAACAACATAACAATCAAAGACAACCTCCATGCATTTGAAAAGAAGGCAAATGTAGATAAGGAAGCTCTCATTGAAGAGAGTAATATTAAATATGTTTTTAACATTGTTTTTTAATATGCAGGTGTTCAAAATAGCATGGGAGCAGAAGTTGAAAGCAAGGTTGTTAATAAATTTGATGCAGATTTGAAGCTCAATGAAGAATGGATTCAGAAACCAATAGAACAAATTGATGTGAGTCTTAAAGTAGCAACTGGAATAAAGGAATTGAATGAAATGGTGAATAATGATCTTGAGTGTGTAGATTACAAGAAAAAAACAATAGTACCTGGTGATGAAAGTGAAAAGAATGATATGGATGTTTCTAAAGCTAAAGATGAATGCATTGAAACCATTCTTTAGCAATGGAGTCAAGAAGAGATAAGATTTTGCTATCAAGAAATATGGCAGAAAACATGAATATGAAGCGTAAGAAGCAAAGCAAAGAAGAGAGTTTGAAGATGCAATGTTATGGCATTAGTGCATAGCTGAACGGATATTTAAAGAGGAAGGTGTAGAAGACATGATCCAACTTTTTTTAGAACAAGTTCAGAACAAGTCAAAGAAAAATTGCAACAACAACAAGTGAATAAAGCCTACATCAAGAAAGTTCAACAGAGAATGAAACAACTACGAGGATATAGAATATGGAAGCAAAGAAAAAGAAAATGCAAACTTGTGAAAGTCTTGAGTCATTGTAAGCCTAATTGAGACATAGACCAATAGGCATGTTTGTGTGATAGTTAAGTCATGTTTGAGTTTTGTTGAGTCATACGGTCGTAATTAAGGGGGAGGCTTAGAAATAGTAATTACTCCCGCATGTGGAGTTGGATCAACATAGAGAGTTAGTTAACTGAGTGATTGAGTGGTTAAGTCAAGTCGAGGTAAGTGATAGATGAATTTGAGTGTGTGATTGCATGTGGTTGCATGTCAAGATATATTAAGCAAGTAGCTAGTTGGAAAAGGATAAATACCCTTCACTGGGTTCATTGTAATAATCATGTTTTGTGTGATCAATAGAAGAGCCGTAGGTCATGTGTTTTATGTGTGAATTTATGCTTTGTCTTCTTTGTTTTACACATCGTTTGGCTTCCATATCAACATGATGTCTAGTCATCCTGACTACACCTTCACATGCAATTCTTTCAATCTTTCATGGAAGAGCCTCTGGGCGAAGTCACCCAAACTCTTGTCAATTGGCGTGATTGTTCCGACAGAACTTTAAGTTATATTCCCAACCTTTGTTAATTGACACACTCTCATCCATGATCCCTTGTTAGTCTCACACCAAATAAGAAACCTTGACGTCATCCCAATGTTTTACACATTGTTTGGCTTCCATATCATCATGTCGTCTAGTCATCCCGACTACACCTTCCCATGTAATTATTTCAATCTTTCGAGAAAGACCCTTCAGGACACGTCACCTCGAATCTTGTCAATTGACGTGATTGTTTCGACATAACTTATTCCCATCCTTTGTTAATTGACACACTCTCATAAAATATTGAATAATATAATTCTTTTCCCTTTTTCTGGTTCTCGACCCTTTATATCATGATCTCAACCTTTTGTCTGCAAGCTTCCATTTTTGTTTATACTCTATGCTCAACTCTCTTATAGGCTTACAAAATATTAATATATACTCACGCTCCTCCTCTGATCTTTTAGCATCACCAAAATCCCATGCTTTTGCTACGCCTCTTATCTGCTCTGAAAAATACTCTGTCACAAGGTGATCACTTCTGCCTTTTCTCTATAGTAGGTTTGCACTCCTCTTTCATTCTTATTTCACTCTTGATCAATGATCAAGAATTTGATCATTTTGATTGTGAAAGGAATGGTTCATCCCCATTTCAAACGGGTTCTTCCTCTTTCGCGTTGACTCTAATGTGCGTTCTTCAATTGCTCTCCCTCCCGAGATTCCTACAACACACTTGTGCTTAACCATAGATTATTTTAGGGGCGAATGTTCGCCCTTTGGCGAAATTAAGGGGTTTTAAATTTTTAGTGGACGAATATTTTGTATCATAGTACATTTTTACAAATCACCTAAAATAGCCCGCCTTATTTTAAGGGAGAGTGTAAAAAAATTAAATTTAGCCCTTGAAATTAGGAGTTACAACCTTCCATTCGCCCAATTTCAAGAATAAGTTTTATTTAAGTGAATCCATTCGCCCATTTTCAAAAATAGGTTTTATTTAAGTGATTCCCATGGGCCAAATACCATATTTATACAAGAGGTATGGTAAATTAATAAAAATATAAATAAATAAGAAGTGCGGTAAATAAATAAAACATTTTTTTTATTTACTCCCAAAGTCACCTTATATACATGCAAGGGTTTAAACCAATAAAAATATAAGTAAAGTGGAGGTATGGTAAATAAATAAAACATCTTTTTATACTTACTCAAAATGTATGGTAAATAAATATAAACATAAATAAACTAGACGTATGGTAAATAAATAAAACCTCTTTTTATATTTAGTCCATAACCCTCATTCTATTTATGAAGGCATAAGAAAAAGGTTTTATTTAAGTGAATCCCATGGGGCAAATACCATATTTGTAAAAGAGGTATGGTAAATTAATAAAAATATAAATCAATGAGAGGTATGGTAAACAAATAAAACATTTTTTATATTTACTTCATAAGTCACCTTATATTTACTAACACTCAAAAAATGTGTTATATTTAGGTGAAACCTATGGGCAAAATACTTATGGGAGAAATACCATGGACTAGATTGTTGTTAATACCATGCAAAAAAAAGACATTATTAACCCTAATATTAGTATTAATAAAAATAAAAATGGCACATGGTATTGACCCATGGTATTCACCAAAATGGCACATCGTATTGACCCATGGTATTCACCTAGAATGTAGCCTATTTAAATGGGGGAATTAATGGATGTTGTAATTTAATGTATTAATTTTATTAATTTTTATAAATTACTAATAGTAATTTTTAAGCTCCAGGTTTATGATAACCCATGGTAATACCAAGATCTTACAAGATTTTATAATTGAGTAAAATATTCGACATGCCTAGTGAGAGATTCGCCAAAAAATTATATATACATATTATATTATTGATAAAATCGCCTTCCATTTTTCCTATATACCATATTTTATAATTGAGTAAAATATTCGACATGCCTAGTGAGAGATTCGCCAAAAAATTATATATACATATTATATTATTGATAAAATCGCCTTCCATTTTTCCTATATACCATGGAGATTCGCCCATTTATTATACTTATAAATTTAGGGGGGGTTCTTAAAATTTTCCCTGCTTCCAAACAACTCCTCTTGAGCTCAATGGTACTCACCATAACTTAGGAAGAGTATTGCAAAAAAGAGATCATCTTGATACCATTAAAGGACCACGTCAAAAAGAAGAAGATTCAAATAAGAAGACCACATAACCATGGGTTGCGATTGACGAAGAGCAGACATAAAAATCAAATATCGAGAGAACTCCCTCATGCTTACCATCAAATCCTCCACGTATTCAAGAGAACAATCAACAAAAAGAGGAAGATTTGAATGTCATGGCAGAAGAAGACATGAAGAATGATCTAGATTAGCAAAAGGACCAAGGACATCACAACTATATTGAAATATGCTTCCAAACAGTCACTAAGTTGTAGCATCACTCTCTTCCTCAACTATGCTTGATCCTTTCAAAGTCAAATCATTTGGTCTTTGAAATCCAGGTACATGTCAAAACATACATTTCAAGCTTCCACATCATTTTGTCTGCCATCTTGATGTGCACATGGCTCTATTGGAAGTATTCTTATACTTGAAATGATTTTGTTTTTCAAGTAGGGTAGGGTAGAAAAAAAAATGAAAAATAAGAGAAAAAAATAAAAATCTAAGGTGAAAACCTCCTTGGAGGTGCCTCAGGTTGGCTCATTGATTGAAAACCTCCATGAGGTGGTCAATGGGTTGGAAAAAAAAAAGGATCCTAGGTGAAAACCTCCTTTGAGGCACCTAAGCAGACCTACTAGTTGAAAACATCATTGAGGTGACGAGTAGACCTAGAAAAAATAAATAAATAAAAGAATCCTTGCTCCATGCATGCATGCACTCTCCAACATCTACAAGCAACAAGAACAAGTCGGTACCAAAAGGAAAATTGGTCAAGCCTAGCCAAAAGAAGTCAAATTATGACTTTCTCCTACTTCTCTCAAATGCTCCAACAAGGCCAAGGCCATGTTAATCCATCACCCTCATCTATTTTTACCATCCACCCATCATTCTCAAGCTTCTACCACTGATTTTCGTTGTTGTCCTAAAAAACTACAGGATGCTTTGTTTTACTACAGGATACAAAAATACATAGAGCAGAAATTTGTTTTTTCCATAACTTGAAAACCATGCATCCATTTTCCAAGTTGTTTCAAGGGGTGATGCATACGGATGATGGTAACATGCTCAAGAAACTTCACTAAATTCCAGTGCATGGTTTCCAAGAAATCAGCCACAATCCAGTCTACCGTTTGGGAGATATGGACAAAACAAGTCTTTGTCCTATAAACCTACAAGATTGGAAGTGGGTAGTTTTAAAGGAGATCCAGAGGTTAAAGAAGCTCCTTGAGAGCTTAGCAATAGCATCATTATCATCAGCATCACCATCCAACACCTACACATCAACATCAACTCAGCAGTAGCTTAAATGTCTCTCCAACAACCATCAGGTAGGTAAAGGTATGAAATATTTTTTACCTCTTCTCTTGAGCATATTATAGTTAGAAATTTGTTGTCAATGCATGAGAGATGAGGTTTTATAAGCTAAGGATTGGTCATAAGCCTCAGCTACCTTCAGCTAGTTAATTGCAACTTACTCCTTCACTCATGCAATGTTGATGAAGGGTGATGATTTCAAGGAATGAGGACAGCAGTTAAAAGAAGAAATTTTTGCAAAGGCCAAGGGAACCACATCACTCCAATCCCTCCATCCACTTCATATTCACTATATATTCATCATTTATCCATCCCATTTCATTCTTGAAAAAAAAAACAAATAGAGCATCCTCTCCATTTTCATGAAATTTCCATTTGCAGGTCAGCAAGAAGGATGGTCAAAGAGCAAAGGAGTATCAAAAAGAGACCCCTGTCACTCACATTTTTATTATACCACTCAATACCATTCATTCCTCCACCATTTCTGTCATTGTCTTCCCACTCCCTTACGTCAGTTTACAAAGAGACTGTGTTTTCTACAAGATGATCCTGCAGGACTTACAGTGACCTAGAAATCCTACAGGAGGTGTCCAAATGGCAGAACAAGGTAGCAGAAGGTTGATAAGGGTGTGGAAGACCTTGCCAAACTAAAAAATAGTCACGAACTCATCTTGAATAAGGGCAAGAAAGAGAGCTAATGGTCTCAAGAAACAATTATTTTTCTTTGAACAAATATGTTTTCGTACTTGTCCTTGCAGAGCTTATAACCAAGATTCTTAATGCACAAGAGAGAGGCCACCAGAGCCATGGATGAAGCACAATGAGCTCACTAAGTTGCTTATTGGATGAGCAACACTTTTAGTAGGTTGGTATGATGGGCCTCTAAATTAGACATAAGTTAAGGCCCATGCCTCTAATTTAAAACATAAATTAAGGCCTATGACCATCCTTGAGCACATTAAACCTCTCTTTTTGCATTAGATAATTTATTTTTAACTTTAATATATTCATTAGGAAGGTTTATGAATAATTGAATATTTGTGTGTAATATTATATTTTTTTTTGGAATATTATGAGAATATTGGGCTGATTATGAACAGTTGGAGGAGGAGATAATTTAGATACTTGTTCCCTACTACTGGAGGATCAATAATAAATAATAATTCAACAAGATATTATGGAATTATGGCACAAATTTTGGAACTCCAATGCTTGAGAAAATCTAGGAATTTGTTCCACTAATCAAGGGAGCAGATCCACCAATCAAGGGATCAGATCCACTAATCAAGGGATTTCAGTGGGGAAAGCTTCCTCCATCCATTGGGAATGATTGAGAAAATTTAGGAATGTGTTCCCTGCCATTTAATGCAAATTCCTAGTATTGCGACTAGATCCACTAATCAAGGGATTTTGGTGGGGAAATCTTCCTCCATTCATGGGGAATGATTCCTAATCATTTTGTAAAAGTACCAAGTCGAATTTACCTCTAGGGATAGATTTTCATTAGTGTTATTTGGAAGAGAGCTTGTATTTTTGTAGCTCTGTTGTATTTTCTTGCAGGGATGTAATTCTATTGATGAAAATAATGAAGATTGGTGTCATGTTCAGATTCTAAATCTAATTTTCCTTCACAGGTATCTGATTTTCCTTGGGCTTAGCCATCCCAGGACCTCAGAGCCCTTTTGTATCATTTTCTTTCCCTCTTTTCATTGCTTATTCACATGCATCTCTTGTATTATTTCTTTCTATTTCTGCATTTAGAATTAATGATTTTTTATTGTAGGATTGAGTTAAATGGTTGATGTAAGTTTTTTTGCAGGATCACAAGCATTATTTCATCCTTGGAAAATATTTGGAAGTTCGTAGGAATCATTTAGTAGCTTGGATTAGTCTTCTTATTCCTAAATCTAGATTGTTGGACCTCCTTTTTATCAAAGAACAGTAAATTTCTGTTATTGTTTAGAGCATGCTAACGAGCTTCAATCGAATTGATTCCACTTGCATTAAATCAAAAAAACATTCTAGTTCATAAAAAAAATCACCCCATTGCATTTTCACTTGATTTGGTTAGGCATTTTTTAGATTTACTAGCTCAGTGGTTCTCGAATTTCTAGATTTTCAACTAGTAATGTTTTTTTATTTTTTTTTCATGGGTTAATGAAGGTCATTTTGAGTGATTCCACTTGGAATAGGGACGTAAGACATCCTAGTTAATAAAAAAAAATTGTCCCATCCAATTTGGATTTTATTTTCTTGGTCATTAAACCCTCACCAATTTCATCATTTCACAAGGAAACTTCTCCAAGTTTTTTGAGCAAATCCATCCATCTCCCAACTTTGGTTTTGAGTTTTGAGTGATCCTAGGCATTTTCGCAGTCCATTCCACCCATCTACCACCTTCCCTAAGCCTTCCATCACCTCCAATACCTTACATTTTTCTCTCGGCTGTCTCTTGTAGGTTCACTGTAATTCCTACAGGATCATCTTGTAGGTTTCTAGTACATCCTGTAAGTTTTCCTGAAATGGCCTGTTTTGAGGCCAAATTGAAGGAAAACCTTTAAGAAGTCACCAAAAGCCTACCAAGGGTCTCAATTTTGTATGATATCCTAAGGTAATGTGAGTACAATAGTATGGTTGGACTACAGTAGGTGCTTGATTGTTATGAGTTAATATCGTTGTGGGTTGCAGTTCCCTTGGTGCCTCATTCTACCCCTCACACTTCGGTCATGGCACGCCTCGAGTGAGACTCCTTACCCTCTCCAGGTAAGGTGAAAATGTCGATGTTGTTCTAGACTACAACAGAGCATTATTGGCCCCTTGTTTCTAAACCCATGGTCTCTTCCCTGTTCCAATTTTTGTGCCAACACATGCCAAGTGCTAAGGCATGCCAAGGTGTGCCAGGTGTTAACGTGTGGTGCCAACACATGTTAGGGAGTTTTAGGGAGTTCCTCGAAACACAAGGGAGAACTAGTTTCAATTCCATGTAAATGAATGAATAAGAGTGTGTGATAGGGAGTGTTAGTGAGTTCCAAGTGTGCTAAGGAGGGAGTGACAAGGTATGCTAGGGAGTGACAAGGTATGCTAGGCAATGCCAAGGCATGCTACAATGCTAGGGAAACATGCCAAGATGTACCAAGTTCCAAGGTGTGCTAATGTGTGCTAAGGAGTGTTAGTGAGTGCTAGGGAAACACAAGGGACCACAAGGTCAAAATGCATGAAAATGAATAAATAAGAGTGTGTGATAGGGAGTGCAACGAGTTCCAGGTGTGTTAAGGAGGGAGTGACACAGTATGTTAGGCAGCCCTAAGTCATGCTAGAGTGTGAGGGAAGCATTGGACCAAGGTGTTCCAAGTGCTAGGGTGTGCCAACGCATGCTAGGAAGTGTTTCAAAGTGCCATGGAAACACAAGGGACAACTAGGTCAAAATAATGTATGGAAATGAATGAATAATATTTTGTGACAGGAAGTGTCAGTGAGTTCCAGATGTGTTGATGGAGTGACAAGATATTCTTTGCAGTGATAAGGCATGCTAGAGGCTAAGGCATTGATATGCCAAGATGTGCCAAGTGCTAGGGTGTGCCAATGCATGCCAGGGAGTGTTAGGGAGTGCCACAAAACCACAAGGGAGTGCTAGTTTCAAATGCATGTAAATGAATGAATAAGAGTATGTGACAAGGAGTGTCAGTGAGTTCTAGGTGTGTTAAAGAGTGAGTGACAAGGTATGATAGGCAGTGTTGGGCCACTAATTTATCATTATTATTATCACTTTTTAATGTCTATTTCATCCATTTATACCATTCTTTATCATGTTATTTATCATAATCTATCATATAATTCCATTTTATAGTTATTTATGATCTTGTGAGTAAATAATACTTATTCTCCTTTATTTTATTAAATTGATGATTATTATGCATGATTTTGCCAATGATGATTTATTAATGAATTTTTTATAACATCACTCACTATTTTAGCCTCCAAGATCTCTTCCAGAATGCAAATTTCATCTCCAACTCATGATCAAATATTCCAACTCAGAAATTTGTTGGGATAAGAAGTGACAATTTTGCGTTGGATATTTCAAGCAAATGAAGATGAATATTGAAAATCTGAAACATGAGTTTTGTGCAAAACATACCAAATTAGTTTTGTAATGAGCTGTTTTCCAAAATTCGGTTTGGACTGAGAGAAACACAAGGTTCTTCGAAGACAATTTTCTCAGATTTGTTGTTGTAGCCATTTTCCAAATTATTCAAATTGAAATACCAAATTCGACTTGTTCATGTTGAATGTTGATGGAAAGATCTTTTAGATCTGATTTGATATTATGTAATCAATCCAAAATTGTATTGGAAAATCATTTTTGCAATCAACTTTGTTGTAACTTCCCTTTGCTTTCTGTGTATTTAAATGGAAATAGAGATCAAAGAGAAAGAAGAGAGGGAAGAGGATGAACAATTGTTGAATTTGAGGCAAAGCTAAGAACTTCAATTTTATGTAATTATTTATCTCGTATGTTTTAATTAAGGAAGTTATCCATTGAGTTCTACATCTGTTATTTGTAATCTGATTTGATTTATTTCTCAAGGTGGAACTGAGTCTTATGCAGTTGGGCCCACTACCTTGGATGAGGTGTTTCCTTGAGCATCTAAAGTAGTTTAGCTATGTGTTTGTTTCTTTGAATTTCAATCATTTTTCTTTAAAGTAAATTTCCTTTTATTCAAGTAATTTGTTGGCTGCTACATTTTTCAGATTTGTTGTTTCCTGCAATTTCTAGATTTCGTTTAATTTGTTTCTCTAGATTAGCATATGAATTATGTTGAGTGCAATAGGTTAAATTTCCAATTTTGCAAGGTATGGTTTAATTTAGTATTGATTCAAACCGTGTGATTAGCATAATTCTTTTCTTGTCATTTACTTTCTTCTTTTTAATTTAGTATTGTTTTTCAAGTCTTACATTTTATTTCTTATCAAATACCTTGATAGTGTAGAACATAATCATGTAGAACTAGTGTTAGTTGTTGGTATTTTCTTGCATATTTTTTTCCGATTGCCTTGAAATAAAAAGATGCTCCTTGGGTTGATAATTAATGTATAGGTGATTAGTTTTTTTTTTATTAAGAAATTAATTTCCCCAACAAGTAGTACCAAGGAATGCTAGAGTGCCAGGGCGACATGCCAAGATGTGCCAAGTGTCAGGGAGTGCCATGGAGACATAGGGGAGAACTATCTCAAAATGCATGGAAATGAATGAATAAGAGTGTGTGATAGGGAGTTTTAGTGATTTTTAGGTGTGTTAAGGAGGCAGTGACAAGGTTATATGATAGGCAGTGCCAAGACATGTTAGATTTCCAGGGCATGTCAGGGAGTGCTAGGGAGTACTAGCGAGTGCCAAAGCATACCAAGGAATTTAGGGGGTACTCACACATGCCAGATAGTGCCAAGGGATTGCTATATGTTCCAAGTTCTATGGCATGTCAAGATGTAAACTATGTTTCTTGGTTGTTATATGGCCACAATTGGATGTTAGCCTTGACATGGTAACTTGTAACTTGTTAAGTTGGATAAGTTGAAATGACACATGAGGAGCCTAACATGAGTTATAGTCATTTCTTAGGTGAACAAGGCATAGTCTAGTTGTAGTAGTTGTAACTTGGTCAGTTTGTTGTAGTCAAGGCAAGACTTGGTTGAGTTCCCAAGTCCCAAAAAAGTAAGGGTAGTTGTGAGGGAATTATAACTAAGGAGTGTCAGGGTGTGCCAAGGAATGGAAATGCATGCTAACACATGTCAAAAATTGCCAATGCATGTTGAGGAATGTTAGGGAGTGTTAGGGCATCACAAGGGAGAACTAGGTCAAAATACATGGAAATGAACAAATAAGTGTGTGTTCCAAGGAGTGTCAATGAATTCTAGGTGTGTCAAGGACAAAGTGTGTTAGGAGAAGGTCAGAATAGGAATTGTAAGAGGCAAGCCAATGGATACAATTATAAGGGGTTGGTCAAAATAGTTTCAGACAAAGGCAGAATTTGGGTTGGGCACAACATTTTTTTGCCAATGACTTGGTTGGGTTCCCAAATCACAAAAATCGTAAATCTATCTATGAGGGCATGACAATTAGGTAGTGCCAAGGTGTGCCAAGAAATACTAGCACATGCTAGACAATTCCAAGGCATGTTAGGCATGATAAGACAAGCCAAATGCTAGGGCATGCCAAGGTATGCTAGGTGCTAGGGTGTGGTTTGAATGCATGTTACAAAGTGTTAGGGCCAAGTGCTAAGGAAACACAAGGGAAAACTAGTTTCAAATGCATGGAAATGAAGTGTTGGCGAGTTACATGTGTGGTAAGGAGGGAGTGAAAAGGTATGATATGCAGTTCCAAGGCATGCTAGAGTGCTAGGGAAGCATACCAAGATGTGCCAAGCACCAAGGTGTGCCAATGCATGCTAAGGAGTGTTAGGGAGTGCCAGGGAAACACAATGGAGTACTAGATCAAAATGCATGGAAATGAATGAATAAGAGTGTGTGACAGGGAGTGTTAATGAGTTCCAAGTGTTCTAAGGAGAGAGTGACATGGTATGCTAGGCTTACGAAGTCATGCTAGATTACTAGGGCGAAATGCAACCAAGATTTGCTAGGTTCCAAGGTGTGTCAACATGTCCTAGGAAGTGTTAAGGAATGCAAGGGAAACACAGGGAGCAGTAGGTCAAATTAATGCATGAAAATGAAAAAATAAGAGTTTGTGATAGGAAGTGTCAGTGAGATACAAGTGTGCTAAGGGAGTAACAAGGTATGGTAGGTAGTGTTAAGGGATGCTAGAGGCCAAGGAAACATGCCAATATGTGCCAGGTGCTAGGGTTTGCCAATGCATGCCATGGAGTGTTATGGAGTGCCAAGGAAACAAAAGGGATCAATAGTTTCAAAGACATGGAAATGAATGAATAAGAGTGTGTGACAGGGAGTGTTAGTGAGTTCTAGGTGTGGTAAGGATGGAATGACAAGACATGTTGCTAGTGCCAAGGAATGCTAGAGTGCCAGGGCAACGTTCCAAGATGTGCCATGTGCCAGGGTGTGCCAATGCATCCCAGCGAATGTTAGCGAGTGCCATAGAAACACAAGGTAGGACTAGTTCAAAATGAGTGGAAATGAAGAGATAAGAGTGTATGATAGGGAGGGTCAATGAGTTCCAAGTATTATAAGGAGGGAGTGAGAAGGTTATATGCTAGGAAGTGCCAAGGTATGCTAGAGTGTTAGGGCATGTCAGGGAGTGCTAGGGTGTGCCAGGGAGTGCAAAATATGCCAAAAAATGTAGGGGATGCTAGCATGCACCACATAGCTCTAAGGGATTATTAGACATGCCAGGTGTTATGGCATGTCATGATGTAAAATGTGTTTCTTAGTTGTTTTATAGCCATGGTTGGACGTGAGCCTTAACTTGGTAACTTGTTAAATGGGATGAGTTGATATTGGACATGAGTAGCCTAAAATGTGTTATAGGCAGGTCTTAGGTGAACAAGGCATAGTCTAGCTGTAGTAACTATAACTTGGTTAAGTTGTTTTAGTCGAGGCAGGACTTGGTTGAGTTCCCAAGTTTAAAAAAAAGTAACGGCAGTTGTGAGGGCATGATCGATAAGGAGTGTTAGGGCATGCCAAGAAATGAAAATGTGTGCTAACACATGGCAGATAGTGTCAAGGGATGTTGAGGAGTGTTAGGGAGTGTCAGGGGAACACAAGCGAGAAATAGGTCAAAATGCTTGGAAAATGAACAAATAAGAGTGTGTCCCAAGGTGTGTGAATGAATTCGAGTTGTCCCAAGGATGAAGTGTTTTAGCAAAAGTTTAGAATAGGAATTGTAGGAGGCAAGCCTATGTTTGTGATAAGACATGGATGAAGAAAATTCATAAAAAGGAGGACTTAATTGGGTTGGACACAATATTTTTTCTAATGAATTGGTTGCGTTCCCAAGTTGCAAAAAAGAGTAAGGTTATTTGTGAGGACATGACAACTAGGGAGTGCAAAGGCCTTCTAGGGAATGTAAGGTTCCCAAGTCATGGAAAAATGTAATGCTAGCTATGAGGACATGACTGCCAATGTGTGTGTTACAGATCCATTTGGGCACATCACTCCCATCATCCAAATCATTGTTTTAGGGCTCATCAAACCCTAATTTCAGTTGCTACATGCCCTAAACAAGTTAACCTTTTGAATGCCTCCTTCCCAGATAGTTTCATGGCCTAAAGACATCCTGAAATGACCTTTAGAGGGACCAACACAGGTAGGCCCATGCAAGGGTGCGTTGTAGAGTAGTTAAGTCCATCCTAGGGTGATCTGCAGAGCACTTAGGCCCTCTTTGACCTACGTTGGGAGAGTTTCAATGAAATTCACATAGAGTTTGGGGAATATTCTTATCTTCTCGAGCCTTCTAGAAGAACCCCACACTTATCATCTCCTATGAGCTCGAAAATGGATGAGGAATGACTTAAGATACATTCTATCCTCTCGTCCCTTCCTCCATGGAACTAATTCTAAGTTTGGAAGGCCATTCAATACCCTCATTGATGATAAAAAAATCCTCCATCTTCCTATAAATTGAGCACTCATCTAAGTCATCAAGGGCTGGAATTTGATGAATTGTAAGGAGATAATGTTAATTTGAGAATTGAGACTATTGTAAGTGTCGTTATGCTACCGAAATGTCATACTTATGATGTGATGTGGATGGAACCAAAGTTGGAAGAGTGACTTCGAATCGCTTCATCGTTGTAATTCTTCCTTCTATTCAATAAAGTATTTACACCTTTTTCCATATGCTTATCTTGATATATGATGCTTATATGGGTGAATGTATCTGATTCCATTTACTTGTAATCAATAGATCTTTTGCTTTGATTGGATCTTCATCATCTGTTGATGTTTATAGGTACTTCTCAAGCATGTTAAGTATGGGAAGGAATGACAGGACTAATACAAAGGAGACAAGAGGAAAGCAAAAGTACAAGTAGGTCCTCTCATTCTCTTTGTCTTATCAATTGTTTATAGAAAAAGGTTAAAGTGCTTTAAACGGTTGTTCTAGATATGGCTACTTATCTAGGGAATTAGTATTTATCCATAGATACCAAATTATTCATAACGAATTGGCGACACTAGGGACCAATCATCATTCCAAGTAGCTTATACACATCTTAGGACACTCTAGCAGACCTTACTTCCTTTCGTTGATTGTATTTCAGCCTTATTGAAGTGAATTTTGTTCAAAAACTGTGTTTACTTGCCTCTTGAAATAGCTTATTGTTGCCAGCACAGGCTTGTGAGGGACATAGTGTGCTGCAGAGCACCCTTGGCTTAGGGACAGTGCTTTGAAGCACACTGTCTCCCACTTAGGGCTGCGATGATCCTCCTTGGGTCAGTTTTCCACCTTTGGATAGGTTTTTTCACCAAATTTCTTCTGTTTGATTGCTTTCTGAATGATCAATGAGTGTTATGTCTCTGAAATCAAGATTTTATCTCCTTTGCTAGCCCTACTTTGACTTGATTTATTAATGTTTCTTAAATGATTTCTTTTTCATTATCGATTCATTGTCAAAGTTAGATTATAGTCGATTAATCTTTGCTCAAAAGAAAGTGTCATAAAAGTCTTATTTTCCTTTGAAACAGAACTGTCGTAAGGTATTTGTTCTTGTAAAAATGTTTATTGATTGTATGTGCATTAGTTTCCTTTTTTTTTCATTATAACATTAAGGGAATCGAAAAGAAAAACTTCCATCATGCATTGAAAAGGTTTGTGTGTTCTTTTCTCTTTGATTGAAAGAAATATGAATGTTCTATTGCTATTAGCTAATATTTTCATTGTTAAATTGAATGGAAAGAATGCTTATCATATTAGTTGCATTCTAGGAATTGAAAATACATCACGTGGTGAACCTTGAAAGGAAAATTCTTAATCAAGATCAACTTAAAATTAACATCAATTTACCTAATGGAGCATTGTCACCTAACGAATAACATTTAGAGGTTCTAGGCTAGAGACGTGTTCCGACGTCGTAAAACATAGCAGTTGTCGCTAACTTGTCTGCAATACATCCCGCATGTGATATCTCATTCCACATACGTGAGTGTATCGTAGCCTGTCCATGTACCTTTGGGTAGATAGGGCGGTGTTATTGTACGTAAAGTATATGGGAATGCTCTCACTATGTAGTTTTGCATTAGACAATGCTAATACGGATTAGGCCTCCATGTACTTTCAGGTATATATCGGAGGACAACACTAGGTTTCTATCCATCCTTCGATAACCGAGTCGGCCACCTTGTACACTATGAGACACCAAACACAGCATTCAGGAAGATTTCCTGCCCGTACTTCTTAGTTCGCCAGGAGGTATTCTGCAGTTCACAATTGCTTGGTAAACCTTTTTGCCTGGCTTACCCCTTTTTGTTTATTTCTTTTTTGTAATAAAATCAATCAACAATCGTGGAGGAAAATCAACCCTTACCCCATCGTTCGTGGAGAGTAGCGAGTAAACCACCTTTACCACCTGAAGCTACACCTATTCATTTAAAGTGGTCTTGTCTGACTGGATCCAGTACTTCACAAGCATCTAGTTCTTCATCTGAATTACCAGAAACACCTATACTAGTAAGTACTGTGACCCCAGTTACTCCTACGGTTACTAGTACATTTGTTACTGAAGTGGAATCTCCACAATTACTTGAGGAAACTAGAACTGAATCTAGTGAAATGGTAACCCAAGTTGTTCAACAAAAAGTTGATTCTCAATCCAAAGTTGTTCAATAAGAAATTACTTCTGAACCTGAGTCTGTTTAACTAGAACTGGATTCCGAACCCATCACTATTCAATCAGAAGTTACTTCTGATCTATAAGTTGTTCATGAAGCCCAACCTGAAATTGTTCTTTTACCAGAACATTTGGATCTTGAGGTGGAACAATCAGAAGTTGTTACCTTACCAGAAGAAGATCAACTGGTAGATCCTTAGACATCTGTAACTATTGAGACTTCCTCTTTACCCCAGCAATAACCAGAAATCTATTACGGACTAGACGGTGAAATTCTTCCACCTGGTTTGATTTCAATAGAAGAGGAACTTACAGTAGAATCACCCAGAACTACATTCCATTTTGGAACTAGACTTTATCTGTATCCTCATATTCCTCATTTCACTACTCCTTTTGATCTTCATTACTTTCATACACCTATTGATTCGTTAGGAAACTTATTTGGACAGTTGACTATGGCAGAGTCAACATCCCAGACCATACCATCTATTAGGGCTACGACAAAATCTTCTGTCGCAACCTCTTCAATGTTTACTAGGACACCTGAGTCACACTTGTATGGTGTTCCATCCATCCCATCGGGTTACCAATATTTATCAGGAACCCACTCAGGTGTTGCTTCGAGCCCTTGGTCTTCACCAATGTCTTCTATTGGAATTTTATCTCGTTCCTCATTTACGGGTACTGAACAGCTGGACCCATCAAGTTCACATCAAGTTGGTTCATCTGGTTACCATCCTCTGTATCTGCTTAACACTAGACTACCCTCATACAGAGAACAATATGCATATTCTCCTTACCCTCCTTATTCTGGGGGGCACCATATGTTTGTATGCCATCATCTTTAGGTCAGCCTGGAATGACTGTCTGTCAGTGGCAGCCAACCATGCCCATTCAACCTAGGCTTGTTTATCCATCACAACCTATGCAATTCGTCTCATCCATACCTACAACACATGTTGTTACAATGGTGCCATAGTCACAAGCATAGATTGTTGTATCGCAACCTGTGCAACCTGGCCCTTCAACCTTAGACCCCCAACTTTTAGGTATATAGATCTAGTCTTCTCATGCAGTCTTACAACAACCACTTATGTCTAGAGCCCAACAACTTCAGGCTAGTTCGCCTTTTACTAGAATGACTCAGACATACACTGGTTTAGTGTATTCACAACCTGGTCAACCTTACATTGGTGGGCAACAACAACTGTTAAATCAACAATCATTGTACCAACAACAACAACATTTGATTCAATAGCCTTGGCAACCCCAATATCAATAGTAATAATTCTAGCAATACCAACCTCAACATGGACTTGGACAACAAGCTTACACTAGGTTTGGTCAGTGACAATTTTATCCAGGTGCTGGTCAACAAGCCTATGTTGGGTTTGGACAACAGCAAATTTACCCTGGTGCAAAACAAAAACAACCTTACACCAGATTTGCTCAACAAACTTACCCATATCAAGGTTATTAGCAGATGCCTTATGGTGGTATGCAAAGGCCCATTGCCGAGGCAATTCCATCTTACCCTGGATATGCTCAACCTGACCTCAATAGACAGTTTCCTTTCGTTGTGACACTTGAGTTACCAGATCTAAATCGGCTCACCAATGACCCAATTCTTTATGCACCTTGGTGGTTGATGATTCCTCATAAGTTACCTTCCAATATTCCGAAATTCAATGGAAATCCTGGAGAAGACCCATCCAACCATGTCATGACTTTTCATCTATGGTGTTCATCAAGCTCCTTGAATGATGATTCTATTAGACTTCCGTTAGAAAATTATATATTACAGAGAAATGCAACACATAGAATATTGCATAAATATAAACACAGAAAATGCATAAAACCAGAGAGACACAGATATACGTGGTTCACCTAGTTTGGACTACGTCCACCCCGAACAGCCAATCTTTCCCTTCTATTATCTAGCAAAATGAAGAGACACAACCTAGAGCAGATCCATTGTAATATCCTCTGTTTCTCTCATAGTCTCACCTCTCTATTTCTCACTTAGAGAATACACATCTATTGCACAACCTCAATACAATGCCCTAATAGAAAGAGAGGGGTTGCCTTCTAGGGCAAAAAAACCTAAACTAAACATAAGTTCTACCGTCAGATCATATACCTAATGAATGGCCCAGATTGACTAGAAATTACTATACTTTTACAAGGCAATTTTACATATGTTTTTAGCTTCGGGGTGCTTCCCCCGAAACACCCTCCGGGGGACCGCTGACCCCCGAACCCCCTAGCCGGGGGGGATTGGCCCTCCTGAACCCCCGCGGGGGAGACAAGTCCCCCCCGCACCCCCCCACGTGGAGTGGTGTACAAACTTCCTGGGGTATACATCCGGCTGAAACAAAGACCTATAAACAATCATTCTCCATACTCAACAATCTCCCACTTGGAGAATGATTGTAGCAACTCCACCGCTGCTTCATTTATTGGACAATGACTCCTCTTTGGACCTAGTTGTTTCTCATCTTCATTGTCATCCTTGAATACCAATTGAAACTGAGCATATTCTCAGTTTTTCCCTGGTTATAAATTTTGTTAGCATATCTGCAAGATTCTGGCTAGTGTGTATCTTTTCCAGCTTCAACTCTCCATCTTCCAACATTGATCGTATGAAATGATACTTGAGCTATATTTGTTTAGTCCTGGAATGAAATGTTGAGTTCTTTGCAAGATGAATGGCACTTTTTCTATCACTATATAATGTGCCCATATCATGCTTCTTACCCAATTCACCCATAAACCTTTGTAATCAAATCATTTCTTTACTAGCCTCTATAGCAGCAACATACTCTGCTTCTGTTGTTGAAAGTGCAACAACACTTTGGATTTTTGAAACCCAACTGACAGTTGTTCCACCTACAGTAAATACATATCCTGTAGTGCTCCTCATGTTATCTCGATCACCTGCCATATCTGCATCAACATATCCCTGTAGAGAAATGTTTGAACCACCAAAGCATAATGCTTGATTTGTGGTACCTTTCAAATATCTGAGAATCCATTTCACTACCATCCAATGTTCCTTTGTTGGATTGTTCATATACCTGCCTACAACTCCCATTGCATGTGCAATATCAGGCCTTGTGTAGACCATTGCGTACATTAAGCTTCCAACTGCTGATGCATATGGAACTTTAGACATATAATCCATGTCTTATTGGATCTTTGGGCACATTTCCTTACTAAGTTTGAAATGGCTAGCAAAAGGTGTACTAATTGGTTTTGCATTGTGCATATTAAATATTTTCAACACCTTTTGTATGTACTCATTCTGAGACAATGTTAATTTCCAATTTTTCCTATCTCTAGTTATTTTCATACCAAGTATTTGTTTTGCAGCTCCCAAATCCTTCATTGCAAATGAATTTGCCAATTTTATTTTGAGCACAATTATTTCCTACATGTTAGACCCTGCAATAAGCATGTCATCTACATACAATAACAATATAATATAGCTGCCATCATTTTGTTTTTTCAAATAAACACAATGATTAGAGTGACATCTAGTATAACCTTGTTCAGACATAAACTTGTCAAATTTTAGATACCACTGCCTTGGAGCCTGTTTTAAGCCATACAAGCTCTTCTTCAACCTGAACACTAGTTTCCTTCCCTTTCACTTCATATCCTTGTGGCTGCTGCATATATATCTCTTCCTCCAAATCCCCATGGAGAAAGGCTGTCTTAACATCTAACTGCTCAAGATGCAAATCTTCAGCTGCTACAAGACTCAAAATAGTTCTGATTGAAGTCATTTTAACAACAGGAGAAAATATTTCATCAAAATCAATACCTTTATTCTGTGCAAACCCCTTCACCACAAGTCTAGCTTTGTACCTCCGTTTTCCTCCATCTTCTTCCTTCAGCCTGTAAACCCATTTATTCTTCAATGTAGTTTTTCCTATAGGCAACCTGACTAAGTCCCAAGTCCGGTTATGCATTGAGGAGTCCATTTCTTCTTCCATGGCTACCTCCCACTTCTTCCTACTTTCAACCTGCATTTCTTCTTCATAACATTCGGGTTCACCAGAATCAGTCAACAATAAATAATATAATGAAGGATAGTATCGTTCAAGGGGTCTACTTATCCTAGTAGATCTTCTAACACCACTTTCAGGTGTTTGGGGTGCCTATTGCTATTTTGGTGGTTGTTGTTGCTGTGGTTGTTGATTATTATTATTTTTAGGCACCTTTACTTTTTCAGTGATTTCATCAAGGACTGCATATTCCTTGTTTTCTTTTTCCTGTTTCTTTTCCTGCAACTGATTCTTATAGAAGACCTTTTCATTGAATATTACATCTTTGCTCCTAATGATTTTTTGATTTTCGTAATCATATAAGCAATAACCAAAATCATTAACACCATATCCAATAAAGGTACATTACTTTGACTTTGCCTCAAGCTTTGTTCTATTTTCTTTATTAATATGGACAAAGACCTCACAACCAAAAGGCTTTGAAAAAGAGTAATTTACCTTTTTACCTGTCCATGCTTCCTCTGGAACATCACCATCCAAGGAACTTGAAGGCCCTTTGTTTATTAGATAAACAACAGTATCTATAGCATCTACCTAAAACTGTAAAGGCAATCCTACATGCAATCTCATGCACCTTACACGCTCCATGATTGTTTTGTTCATCCTTTTTGACACACCATTTTCTTGTGGTGTTCTTGGAACAGTCTTCTCTATGCGGATTCCATGCTCCGAACAGTACTTATCAAACTCTTTGCTGCAATATTCACCTCCATTGTCTGATCTAAGACACTTCAATTTCTTTCCTGTCTCAATCTCAACCAAAGCTTTCCATTTCTTGAAAGTATCAAATACATCAGATTATTCTTAATACAATAAATCCAAGTTTTTCTAGTTGTATCATCAATAAAAGTAACATAATAACGAGAGCCACCGAGAGATGATACCTGAGTAGGTCCCCATACATCTATATGCACAAGTTCTAATTTTTCGCTCTTCTTTTCTTTCCCAACTCTGAGAATTTGACTCTCTTCTGTTTTCCATAAATGAAATTCTCACAGAAGTCCAAATCAACATTCTTCAAACCCGGCAACAAATTCCTTGAGTGAATAATCTTCATCCCCTTTTCACTCATGTGTCCAAGCCTATGATGCCATAATGCTACATCTGCTCCTTTGGAAGTTAAAGCATTAACAGAGTTAGAAATACCATTGCATAAATAAAATGTACCAACCTATTCGTCTTTTTCTATTACCAGGGCTCCTTTGGTGACCTTCCAAGCTTTATTTGTGAAAGTTGTCACACAACCTTCACCACCTAACTGCCCTATTGAAATCAGATTTTTCTTTAGATCTAGAACATGTCTTACCTCCTTTAGTAGCCATTGGTTTCCATTCTGCTGTTTTACAAGAACCTTACCCATTCCAACAATTTTACAAGGTTTATCATCACCCAAACGAACTTGTCCAAATTCTCCTTGAACATAGTCATGAAAGTATTTCTTATCAGGTGTGTCATGGAATGAGGCCCCTAAATCTACCACCCAGGAATCAGTAATATTTTCGAAAGAAAGAATCAAAGCATATTGTAACACCTCACCTGTCACATTTTCTTTATGACTGTTTTCTTGTTGTGCATCTCCTTCTTTTCCCTTCCGAGATCTACAGTCTATCTTTAGGTGTCCTTTCTTTCCACATTTCTAGCACACTATCCCCGATCTGGACTTGGATCTACCTTTCTTTGATTTACTGTGATATCCTGAGCTCTTTCCTCTTTCCATTTTTCTTCCCCTAGACTCTGCATTCAAAGCATTACCTGATGTCTCACAGGAAATTTTCTGTCGCATTTCCTCGCTAAGGATAGCACTGACAACATCATCAAACTTTAAAGTACTAGATCCAAAAATAGAGTTACTAATGGCCATTACTAAACCATTCCAACTTTTTGGTAATAAGTAAAAGAATAACAAATCTCTAACTTCATCATCAAAGTTTACCCCTACAAAACATAACTGACTTGTAACAGTATTAAAATCATTTAAATGGTCTGCAACAGATGCATCTTCCGAGATCTTCATATTAAATAATCGTTTCATAAGAAATACCTTGTTTGAGGCTGAGGGTTTTTCATATAGTTTCTCAAACGCCTTAATCAAACCCTTTGTCGTTGTTTCCTTCGAAATGTTGAAAGCGACCGACGCTGCGAGGCACAACCGTACTGTTCCAAGTGCCTTTCTATTGAGAAGGTTCCATTCTTCATCTGTCATACCCGTCGGCATATTTGTTTTTCCGCCCAATGGTAGGTATAGATATTTCTGATACAGATAATCTTCCATCTGCATCTTCCACAACGAAAAGTTTTGGCCATTAAATTTCTCAACCCTAAACTTACCAGCTTCTGCCATTGCTCCCACTCGAACGAGGAACCCTTCTTTCCTGTGAGTTTATTAGCCAAATAGACCTTCGGCTCTGAAACCAATTGTTAGAAAATTAAATATCACATAGCAATGGAACACATAAAATATTACAGAAATATAAACACAGAAAACGCATAAAACAAGAGAGACACAGATATACGTGGTTCACGTAGTTTGGGCTACGTCCACCTCGAACAGCCAGTCCTTCCTTTCTATTATCCAGCAAAATCAAGAGACACAACCTACAGCAAATCCGTTTTAATATCCTATGTTTTCTCTCACAGTCTCACCTCTCTGCTTCTCGCTCGGAGAATACACATCTATTACACAGCCTCAAATACAATGCCCTCATACAAAGCGAGGGGTTGCCTTCTAGGGAAAAACACCCTAAACTAAACATAAGTTCTATCATCAGATCATCTGCCTAATGAACGGCCCAGATTGACTAGAAATTACTATACTTTTACAAGGCAATTTTACATTTGTTTTTAGCTTCGGAGGCGCTGCCCCCAAACCCCCGCCGGGGACCGCTGGCCCCCGGACCCCCGCAGGGGGGGGACAAGTCCCCCTCGCATGGAGGGGTTCACAAAACTTCATGGGGTATGCATCTAGCTGAAACAAAGAACTCTAAACAATCATGCTCCATACTCAACATTGTTAACTAAAATAACATGGTATCAGAGCTCAAGTGAAGACAAAGCCCAAGCACGAGTGAGAAAAGCAATCACTAAGGAAAGTTGTTAGACAATAATATTGGTCTAGCTTCAATGACGACTACATCATACTTCAAATATGAGGATAAGCTTAAGGACAAATCTGACTATCATGCATGGAAGATGACTTTGGAAGAGGATGATGTTATGGACTATGTAAAGGGGAGAATGGTGGAGCCTCCTTCAAATTCACATGTTGCGGAAAAGACAAACTACAAGAAAGGTGAGGTCAAAGCCAAGAAAATTATCATAGACTCCATTCAAAAGCATATGGTTTCTTATATTTCTGATCTGGAAACATCTAAGGAGATGTATGATAAGTTGGTTGGGATGTTCAAAGTAAACAATGCAAATCAAATTGTCTTTCTCGAGAACAAGTTGAAGGACATCAAGATGGATAGAGGAGAGTCTATTCAATCCTACTTCATGAGGATTACTGAAATCAATAATGATCTTCTATTTACTGGAGAAGTTTTTGGTGATAGGGAGCTCACTGTCATTGCACTTGGAGGTCTTACGAGAGCATGGGATGTGTTTAACACCACCATCCTCAACAATGACAGGATTCCTAGTTTTGATTAATTATTGGCTAGATGCACTCAAGAAGAGACAAGGATGATGGAGAGAGATAATCCCTCGAATGAAAATGATTCTATTGTTTTCTCTGCTCTTGCTAAGAGGAAGAACAATGATGGTCCATGGAGACAAAGTCAAGGATTTAAGTGGGGATTCAAAGAAGGAATAAAAGGAAGATGCTACAATTGCAACATGTTTGGCCACTATGCTAGAGAGTGTCCTCACAAGAAGGATACTCAGAGGGATGATGACAACAATTACAAAGGCAATGGCAATCAAAGGAACAACAAGTTCAACAATAAAGGAAAGAGGAATGTTCTCACTGCTCGATATGGAAATGGTCGACCTCCCAAAAGATCAAGAAATTCCAGGTATGAAGAAAGTAATGTTGTAGAAAAAACAAAATGAATTTTATCTTATTTCCACGTTATCTACTGTCTCTCCTCCGGATACATTGGATCATTGGTTGATTGATAGTGGAGCCTCAAGGCACTTCATTGGGTACAAAGAGGCCCTCTCAAATTTTTTTGAAAATAAGACTAACTTGGAAATCATATTTGGAGATAATGCCACCTATCCCGTGAAAGGAATAGATATTGTCACTCTTCACTTGAATCAAGGTCAAACCATTCATCTACAAGAATTATTGTATGTGCCTGATTTGAAGAAGAACTTGGTATCTATTTATGTGATGGAAGATAAAGGCTTCAAGGTAGCATTCATTGATGGAAAGGTACGTCTTTGGAAAAGAAACCCTAAAGATGCATTTACACTTGGATTTAGGGTTAATGGTCTTTATCAAGTTCGAGGAAGTCCTTTGGGAGCGATGTGTTGTGACACTACTCTTCAATCTAAATTATGGAATCAGAGATTTTCCCACCTTCATTACAAAGCCTTACTTGGGGTAAGGAAAATGGTCACAAGTATGCCCGATTTCAACATGAATCATGATATTTTTCAGGGTTGTGCAGTTAGGAAACTTATAAGGGGGTCATTCCCTTCAAGTGAAAGTCAAACTTCTAATATTCTTCAACTAGTCCATTCTAACCTATCTGGTATGTTGCTTGTAACATCATTAGGAGGATACTTATATTATGTTATCTTTGTGGATGAATTCTCTCGCAAAACATCGATCTATTTCTTAAAGAAGAAGGATGAAGTGTTCAAATGGTTCTATTATTTCAAAGCCTTTGTGGAGAATCAAACAGGGAAAAAGATAAAAATATTGAGGACAAACAATGCAACCAAATATGAATCAAATAAATTCAATGACTTTTGCAAAGAGGTTGGCATTAAAAGGGAGACAATATTTGTATACACTCCTGAGCAAAATGGAGTTGCTGAAATAAAGAATCGAACAATTACAGAAGCCACCTATGCCATGCTTCACGATCTACGTCTACCGAAGTTCTTATGGGGAGAAGCTGTCAATATTATCATATATGTTCAAAATAGGTGTCCACATCAAGCATTGAATTTCAAGACACCCGAAGGAGTTTTCACTAGTAAGAAACCTCATGTTTCTCATTTTAGAATATTTGGTTGTCCTATGTATTTTCATGTGCCTAAAGAAAAGATAAACAAGTTGGGATCATGTAAGAAAAAAGGAACATTTGTGGGCTACATTGAAAACTCAAAGGCATATAGAATATATGTGCCTAGTCAACAAGATGTGGAAGTAAGCCATGATGTTACATTCGATGAAAACATTGCTCTTGGGAAAGCCAGAGATCTCCTCATTCTAGAAAAAGGGAATGATGATGCTACAAGAAATTACAATGAACCTCCGTCCAATGAGCTTATGCCCCATGCTAAAGGCTCGATGGATCCCATTTAGCCACCTCCTAGTGATCCCTCTTCCTCAAGAAAAAGACTTTTGTCGCTCAAAGACACTCTCGAAGATATTGAAAATCATATTGCTCCAAGAGGGACATTTCATGAAAGTAAGAAGCCAAACAAGTATCAAGGGTACCTTGCTACTATGAGTACTATTGTTTAATCTGAGCCATGTACATTCAAAGAAGCCATGAAACACCAAGTATGGAAGGATGCGACGAATGAGGAGTATGAATATATCATGAAAAATGATGTTTGGGATGTGGTTCCTAGACCAAGGGCAAGTTTGTGGTCACTTCTAAATGGCTTTGCAAAATCAAACATGGAGCTGATGGGAGTGCGGAAAAATACAAGGCCAGGTTCGTTTCTCGAGGCTTCTCTCAAAAGGAAAGCGTGGACTATGATGAGATATTTGCACCAGTTTCCCGATATACCACTATTTGTTCGATTATTTCTCTTGCTTCCTCTCAAGGATGGAGCCTACACCAAATGGATGTGAAGAGCGTTTTCTCGAATGGCTCACTTAAAGAGGAAGTATACTTGGAACAACTTGAGGGGTTCGAAGTACAAGATCGAAGGACACACGTGTGCAAGTTGAATAAAGCGAAGCAAGCCACTAGGGATTGGTGATGAGCCTCGGTATTGCAACAAGAATGATGCAACTCCCAAGGCTGCCGAATTTAATTATCAACTTGGGGTTCATACAAACTTAAGAGGTATCGGCACTGTATGTGCAACATACAATGTGTCATTCCTTTTATGTCATAATGTAATGGAGTGCATGTACTAGAGTCAAATCTTAAACTAATTGCAGAAAATGAAATGCTCGAAATAGAAACCTTAACATATTGCAAGAAAGAAAGTACAAGGAAAAAACATATTTTAATTGCATAAAGTAAATGTCATGAAATAAATGTCAACCATTACATTTCAAAGAGTTTAGATTCATTAACGGAGTTCATTGGATGTGGCAATCAAGAAAATCATCATTGTACTATCCAATCCATAAATTTGTCCATTAACCCAAATCGTTGAAATGTTTTTCATGGGTAAAGAGGCAAGTCCTAAGTGGTCTTTAGTCTTCCCTAATAATTTATTTAAAGCCTATGGGTTTTGATTCAATCCTAAGGAATCATAACCAAGATTCTTGAGCGAATCTAGGCAAGTATATACACTCTAGAAGAGTACTACAAGAAACAATAGATTTACTACAAAAACTATAATTCACTGAATGGCCAAGAAAATCAAATCCATATTGGATGGGAAAATTTTTGTTATTGACTATGATGTCTTGGGTATCCATTCCAAGTGGAATCACTCAAAAATACCTCTGTTAACCCATTCTAAAAAATAGCAGAAAATTACTAGTCTAAAATCTAGAAACTCGAAAACTAGTGAGCTAGTAAATCTATCAAATGTCTAACATAATCAAATGCAAATGAAATGAGTTAATTTTTGTTATTAACTAGAATTTTTTTGTGACCTAATGAAAGTGGAATCAACTTGATTGAAGCTCGTTAGCATACTCTAAAAAATAGCAAAAAATTATTGTTATTTTCCACAAGAGACTTCTAGAAATCTATATTTGGGAATATGCAAGCTAATCCAAGTAGATCGATGATTATTATGACATTCTAAAGTTGTTCCAATGATGAAATGATTCTTTTGGTCCTACAAAATAACTTACTTCAACCATTTAACCAAATCCTATAACAAGAAATCGTTAATACTAAATGCAGAAATTAAAAATAATAATAATAATAATAAAAACAAGAGATGCATGTGAATAAGAAGTGGAATGAAGAAAAGTAAATGATACAAAAAGGCTATGAGGCTCCTGGGATGGAAAAAACTAAGGAAACTCAGATTCCTATGAAGGAGACCAATATTTAGAAGTTGAACATGATACAAATCTTCATTACTTCCATCAATACAATTACATCTCTGCGGGAAATGACAGTAGAGCTACAAAAATACGAGTTATCTCCACAAAAAGACTAATTAAAATCAACCCCTAGAGGAAAATTTTACTTATGCTTATACAAAATGATTAGAAGTCATTCCCCATGAAAGGAGGAAGTTTTCCCCACCAAAATCCCTTGATTAGTGGATCTCATTCCCAATACTAGGAATATGCATTAAATGGCAGAGAACACATTCCTAGATTTTTTCAATCATTAAAGCTCTAGAATCTATGCCATAATTTCATCATATCTTATTTATTAATTATTTAATATTGATCCTCATGTAGTAGGGAGCAAGTCCCTAGATTATCTCCTCCTCCAAATCTTCATAATCTGCCCAATATTCTCATAATATTCCACAAAAATAAATAATATTAGGCACAAATATACAATTATCCATAAACCTTCATAATGAGCATATTAAAGTTAAAAATATGTTATCAAATGCAAAATGAAAGATTTAATGTGTTGAAAGATGGTTAGATGTGCCTTAATTTATGTCTAGTTTAGAAGCATGGGGCTTAATTTATGTCTAATTTAGAAGCCCATCATAGCCCCTGCGAAAGTGTTGCTTATCATGTGAGCAATTTAGTGACCTAATTGTGTCTCATTCATTACCCTGTTGGCCTCTCTCTTGTGGATTCCTCAATCCTTTCTCTTAAAAATTTTGGTTGTAAGTTCTGCGAGGACAAGCACAAAAATATAGTTGTTTTTTTCATACTTGTTTAACAATATTTCAAGCAAAAAACATGACTTTCCTCTTTTCAAGTGAACTCTATTGGTTTGTAGATCCATTTCATTCATATCCTCTCCCTTCAAACATTCATTCCATTTTCACTCATTTTTCCTAAACTATTTGTGCATAGAAAAAATCACAGTGTTTCTTGATACCATTAGCCTGCCTTCTTCCCCTTATTCAAGATGGGTTCTTGAATATTTTTCAGATTGGCAAGGTCTTCCACATCCTTTTCAAACCTTCTGCTACCTTTTTCCACAATTTGGACATCTTTGAAACCTTCAAAACACCTTTAGATGAGAACTAGGACATCCTATAGTAACTACAGGAAACCCTATAGTAGCTTGTTTAAACCTGTTTTGAGCAGAAATGATAGTCTGAGCCTAGGGTAGGCCCTCTACTTGACTTCCATGTCTTTCTCCCCTTTCTATAACATCTTTTAGGCCTTGGACAAAATCTAGAAATATATTAGAGACCTCTTGTAAAGCTTATTTTCATCACTGCAATTTGACTTCTATTTTTATGGTGAATGTCTTCTTGTCTTTTGTTGTCTTATTCTTCTCTTTTGTGGCCTAGATGATTTCCTAATGGCCTTGGAGTTCTCTTTTTTGATTGGATCTCTCTTAGGCACTACCATTTTGGGTTTTATCATAATTTGTTCATTTCTTCCTTCTTTTAGCAGCATTCTGCCCTCCTGTAGCAGTCATTCCTTCTCTTTCAGGGTCTTCTAGCTGTATGGGAGTGATGAGTAATGATATAGAGGGGTTGGAGGATGTTGCTAGGGCTCAGAGGGAGTAGTGTAGGTTTGTGAAAATGGAAAGGATGTGCTCTATTTCTTTTTTCAAGAAATTTTCAGAGTGAGACTGAGTGTAGGGTTTGTTCTTGAAAAATATTAATTATTTCTTATGAAATGGGATGAATGAATGATGGATAGATAGTAAATATGAAGTGGGTGGAGGGCTTAGAGTGTTGTGGTGACTTGCCATTTGTAGAAATTTCTTCTTTTAACTATTGTCCCCATTCCTCGAAATCATCACCCTTCCTAATTTGGTTTTTCCGCATTGCATGAGTGAAGGAATTAGTTGTATTAACTAGTTGAAGGTGGCCGAGACTGTTGGCCCATTTATAGCTTATAAAATTTCATCTCTCATGCACTGACAACAAATTTCTAACTATAATATGGTCAAGAGAAGAGTTCAAGAATATTTCATACTTGTACCTACCTGATGGTTGTTGGATAGGCATGCATGTTGCTGCTAAGTTGATGATCGATCCACTGTCCTCTGGAAGTGATAATTTCCTTTGTTTTCCTCTGCACGGGGCTTCATAACTTGGTGATTCTAAACCTTTGTCTTCCAGTTACTATGAATAAGTTATCTTAGTCAAATTCAGCCTTCTTGGAGTGTTGGGTTGGGCCATGGGTGATGTTCACCCTCGCCACACTTTTCACAATTGTCATACCCCTTACCAGCACTTCATTTCACCTTCCCTACCTTCCTATAGCCTTCAGCTAATTTCCTGTAGAAAACCATGACATCTTGTAGTAACTATAAGAAACCCTGTAGCAGCTGGTTTAAACTCATATCTTCCAAATGGTATACTTGATTGACCTGAAATATTCTGAGCATGTTGCCATCATCTTTATGCACCTTCCCATAAAAATAATTTGGTCAATTGCTGCACGAATCTCGAGAAAAAATAAAAATGGTTGTAGGTGATGGAGGTTGATTTCTCAAAAGCTATGCACTGGAATTTGATGAAATTTCTTGGACATGTTACTATCATTCATATGCATATCCCCATAAAACATATTTACAAATTGATGCACGAATTTGGAGAAAATTTAAAAATGGTTGTAGGTGATGGAGGTCGCTTTCTTGAAAAATGTGCACTGGAATTTGTTGAAATTGCTTTGACATGTTATTATCATCCATATACATATCCCCCTAAAATAGCTTAGCAAATGGATGCATGGTTTTCAAGATATGACAATTAATTTTTTGCTCTATTTATTTTTTTCTTGTAGTAACTACAGGGTCTTCCTGTAGTATTTCAGGAAAGCAAGGAAAATGAGTGGTAAAAACTTGGGAATGAAAAGTGGATGGTGGAAATAGATGAGGGTGATGGATTGGCATGGCCTTGGTCCTGTTGGAGCATTTGAGCAAAGGAGGAGAAAGTCAAAATTTGACTTATTTTCACTAGGCTTGTGATCAATTTTTCTTTTGGTGGCTAACTTGTTTTTGTTGCTTGCAAAGGTTGGAGAGCCCCTGCATTCATGAGAGAGATACATGGAGCAAAGATTTTTATTTTTTCTTCTAATTTTTCTTCTAAGCCAACTAGTCGTCTCAATAAGGTTTTCAACTAGTAGGTCTGTCTAGGTGCCTTAAAGGAGGCTTTCACCTAGGATCATTTATTTTTCTCTTTTTCTTTTTTTTCTTTTTTTTCCAAATCATTGACGGCTTCATGGAGTTTTTCAATCAATGAGTCAATCTCAAACGTCTCAAAGAAGGTTTTTGCTTGAGATTTTATTTTTTTCTCTTATTTTCTTTTTTTATTTCTTCTCCTATCCTACTCTACTTGGAAAAACAAAATCATTTTCAAGTGTAGGAATACTTCCAATGGAACCACTTGCATAACTGGATGACATATAAAATCATGTGTAAGCTTGAAACATATTCTTTGACATGTACATGAATGTAAGGGACCAAATGCTTTGACTTTAATGATATCAAGCACAGTTGAAGAAGAAAGTATTATTGCAACTTAATGATTGTCTGGGACCATATTTCAATATAGTTGTGATACCCTTGATCCACTTGCTGATTTGGATCATCTTGGATGTCTTCTTCTTCCATGAAATTCAGATCTTCTTATTTCTTTTATTATTCTCTTGAACACATGAGGATCTGATGGTAAACATGAGGGCACTTTCCCAATCTCTGATTCTGATGTTTGTTCTTCGTCAAGTGCAACCCATGATTCTTTGGTCTTCTCATTTGAATCTTCTTTTTCTGCATGTTGTCCTTCAATGATATCAAGAAAATCTTTTTTGCGTGATAATTTTCCTAAGCTAAGATGAATATCATTTAGATCAAGCAGAGATATTTGGAAGTGGGTTCAACTACTTCATTGTGTGGGTTCGGAAATGGTGGTAACGTTGTAAGTGGGTTCAACTACTTCATTGTGTGGGTTCGGAAATGGTGGTACAGGTAGTTGAGTGGGAGTGGATATTTGAGATGGATGTGGTTGGGGTTGTGGTTGTGGTGGAGGTGAATGGTAGGGATAACATGGAGTTGAATACAAAGGATATTGAGGAAAATATTGAGGATATTGTGGATGGATCTCATAATTCATCGTCAACCTTGTTGCCAAGATTGGTTTTGGGGTTGAGATGGCCAAGGTTGCCAAGGAAAGAGTGTGTTCCAATTACTTTGAGATGAATGTACATAAGTTTGAAATTGTGAATTAGGCTCTTGCATCATATCAAGTTGAATAGGTTGCCATGGTCCTCTTGGAGCTACATAACATAGCTGCATTGGCCATTGACTTACTCCATTGTTGTCTTGTTAAATTTCCTTCAACCTTGGTAATGGGGCAATATATAACATCATGTGATTCTGCATGGACAACAAAAATATCAACATCATCATTTTTCTCATTTTGTATTCTTAACATTTCTACTTGTTCACTTAAATTGCTAAGAATTTATGTTCTAAAGTTATCAAGCAAATTTCCAAGTTTAGTTTGACTTACTGATCTTGATGTTGATTGACTTATTATTGCCCTTCCTCTTGATGTGTTTGCATTTTCACAAATTTCTTCAAATGATAATTGGTATACACCACCTTTACTCATGAGAGCAAGGAGATCAATCTATTCATCCATAATTGTTCTAAGTAAAAGGGTTTTTAGTGTGTCAAATCCTAAATGATGTAATTTTTCCCTCTTAACATTATACATGAACCTCTCTATTAGATACTCTAGACTCTCGTCTTCTTTTTTATTCATTCTAGAGATTTCTTCTTTGAGATCATGATCTTTATATTTTTCTAGAAATATCTTTTACATCTCACTCCAAGATCTTATTGATTAGTCCATAAACTCATGAACCATTTAAAAACTTTATCCTTCAATGTTGTCGAAAAAAATCTCAATTTTTGAGTGTTTAGTAAGTAACCATAAAATTTACAAAGGATTTCAAATTCAAAGAGAAAGGTTTCCAGATCCTTTGACCTTAAACCATGAAATTTTGGAAGAAAAAATGGAAGGATGTTCTTCATGTTCACATTACCATTATCTTGAATGGGAAATCCGAGAGGATCTTCCTCATTGTTATCATCTCCATCCATTTCTTCTACATTCTTTGCCATCTCTTCTTTTTCTACTTGGAAAAATGGATGGTGATGTGGCTCTTATTGCACCACGTGATCAAATGGGGGGGTGGATTGGTGTTGGAAATTTTTTTTGTTTTTATGATTGAGTGAAAACACTAATGCAATGCACTTTTATGTTTTTGAAATGAAATATGTCTAATGCAATTTTTTTTTTGTTTTTGCAAAAGGTAAAAACAAATGAATCAACTAGGGTAGAAACAATGCATACTTTGACACCTCCCCAGCAATGGCGCCAAAAGTGATGAGTCTCGGTATTGCAACAAAAATGTTGCAACTCCCAAGGCTACCGACTTTAATTATCAACCTGGGGTTTGTACAAACTTAAAAATATCAGCACTATATGTGAAACATACAATGTGTCATTCATTCGCTGTCATGATGTAATGGAGTGCATGCACTGAAGTCAAGTCCTAAACTAAGTGCAGAAAAATACATGCTCGAAATGAAAACATTAACCTATTGCAAGAAAGAAAGTACAAGGAAAGAAACTTATTCTAATTACATAAAGTAAAGATCATGAATTAAATGTCAACCATTACATTTCAAAGAGTTTAGATTCATTAATAGAGATCATTGGATGTGGCAATCAAGGAAATCATCATTGTATTATCCAATCCACAAATTTGTCCATTAGCCCAAATTGTTGAAATGTTTTGTATGGGTAAAGAGACAAGTCCTAAATGGTCTTTAGTCTTCCCTAATAATTAATTTAGAGTGTAGGGGTCTTGATTCAACCCTAAGGGATCATAACCAAGCTTCTTGAGCGAATCTGAGCAAGTATATACATGTTGGAAGAATACTACAGGAAATAGCAGATTTACTACAGGAAACTATAATTCGCAGAATGACCAAGCAAATCAAATCCAAATTGGATGGGACAAATTTTGTTATTGACTAAGATTTTTTATATCTCCATTCCAAGTGGAATCACTCAAAAATACCTATGTTAACCCATGTTAAAAAATAACAGAAAACTCTACTCTAAAATCTAGAAACTCAAGAACTAGTGAACTAGTAAATCTATCAAATGTCTAGCATAATCAAGTACAAATGCAATGGAGTAATTTTTGTTATTAACTAGAATGATTTTGTGATCTAATGTAGATGGAATCAACTCGATTGAAGCTCGTTAGCATGCTCTAAAAATTATCAGAAATTTATTGTTATTTGCTACAAGGGACATCCAGAAATCTAGATTTGGGAATAAGCAAGCTAATCCAAGTAGTTCAATTATTACTATGACCTTCCAAAGTGGTTCCAATGATGAAATGATGCTTGTGATCCTAGAAAATAACTTACTTCAACCATTTAACCCAATCCTAAAACAAAAATCATTAATATTAAATGAAAAAATATAAAACTCCAATAAAAACAAGAACAAGAGATACATGTGAATAAGAAGTGAAAGGAAGAAAAGTAAATGATACAAAAGGGCTTTGAGGCTCCTGGGATGGCCAAGCCCAAAAAAACTTAGTCCTATGAAGGAGACCAATATTTAGAAGCTAAACATGACACCAATATTTATTATTTCCATCAACACGATTACATCCCTACAAGAAATGACAACGGAGCTGCAAAAATACGAGTTCTTTCCACAAGAAGACTAATAAAAATCAACCCCTGTAAGCAAATTCGACTTGTGCTTATACAAAATGATATGAAATCATTCCCCATGAAAAGAAGAAGTTTTCCCCACCAAAGTCCCTTGATTAGTGTATCTGGTTCTCAATACTAGGAATCTGCATAAAATCGCAGAGAACACATTCCTAAATTTTCTCAATCATTGGAGCTCCAAAATATGTGTCATAATTCCATAATATCTTGTTGATTTATTATTAAATATTGCTCATCTTGTAGTAGGGAGCAAGTCCTTAGATTATCTCCTCCAAATCTCCATAATCTGCGCAATATTCTCATAATATTCCACAAAAATAAATAATATTAGACACAAATATACAATTATTCATAAATCTTTATAATGAACATATTAAGGTTAAAAATACATTATCTAATGCAAAAATAGAGGTTTAATGTGTTGAAGGATGGTCAAATGGGCATTAATTTATGTTTAATTTAGAGGCATGGGCCTTAATTTATGTCTAATTTAGAGGCTCATCACTTGGTATGAGAGGATTGATAGCTATCTTATGAAGCTGGGATTTACAAGGAGCGAAGCTTACCCTAACTTATATTTCAAGGTTGAAAATTACATGCCTTTCATTCAGGTCCTTTATGTGGATCATCTTTTTCTGATAGGTGCAGGCCCTCTCATTTATCAATGCAAGAGAGAGTTGGCTTCCTAGTTCGAGATGGACATAGGACTAATGCACTACTTCCTAGGCTTGGAGGTCTAGCAAAAGCCAAGTGCAATTTTCTGTTCTCAAAAATAATACATTGTGAAGTTGCTCGAGAGATGTGGGATGGTGGATTGCAAGTTTACTTCTACTCCGATGGAGCTCAACTTCAAGACGCTACGTGGAAGTGTTGTTGGGCCCAAATTGGTAAACCCTTATGAATACAGACAACTTGTGGGGGGCCTAATGTTCTTTGTAAACTCTCGTCCTGACATATGCTTCAATATGAATAGGTTGAGTCAATTTATGGTCAAGCCTCATCACGTACATTGAATTGTTGCTACGAATCTCTTGAGATATCTCCAAGGCACAATCTATTATGGACTGAGATGCACTGGCAGGCCTTTGAGGCTATATAGATATATATATGTTGACTGGGCTAGTAGTGTGGTGGATTATAAGAGCACGTATAGATGTTGCTTCTCATTAAGGTCTGCTTCAATTTCTTAGATGAGCAGAAAGCAGAAATCGGTTACTCTAAGCACCGTCAAAGTCAAATACATTACAACTAGTATGGCCAGTTGTGAAACTGTTTGGTTGAAGAAGTTCTTCAGTGAGCTATTTGAGCACATGTTGGGTACCACCGTGATCACCTACGATAACCAAAGTGGAATTCAACTTTCAGAGAATCTCGTGTTCCACAACCGCTCCAAGCACATTGATATCAAGTACCACTTTATTTGGGATATGGTGCAGCGAAGAGCAATACGGCTCCAACACATCAACACTGATAAGCAGGTCGCAGATATCTTCACAAAACCTTTGGAGAAGATCAAATTCTTAACCTTCCAAGAGAGACTTGGAGTCATGGAAAGACCCTGCCATGAAGGTCCCACTTGAGTTGGACACTCAGCTCTGGGAGCTCCTAGGGGCTTGGGGTACTTTTTGGAGCTATGAGCAACCATAGGGTGAGTGGTTCACCTTCCCCTATTGATGTGTTGTGTACAGGGTGAGTGGTTGATCTTCCCTATTATACCCCACGGTGGCGTGTGTAGTGTGAGTGGTTCACCTTCCCCGACAAGACACGTGTATAGGGTGTGGTTCACCTTCCCCTACGATTGACATATGCATAGAATGAGTGGTTCACCTTCTCCTATGGCATATGAGCAAGGTGAGTGGTTCACCTTCACTTACGATTGACATACGCATATGATGAGTGGTTCACCTTCTCTTATGACATATGAAAAAGGTGAGTGGTTCACCTTCTCCTATTGATGCCCCAACATACATCCTACCCATGTAGTCCGAGACTCCTAGGAAGTACCTCTCATCTGGCCAATGAGTTGGGAATAGGGACCATAGCACTACCGATAGACACATCGTGTACTGTCGTAATCCTTATGTCCTGGATGCATGGTGTTCAACAACTTGATCTGGGATCATTTGAGCTTCTACTTCTACACTGACTTTTGTCAGTGGCGAGTGGTAAAGTCTTGTGACTCACTCTCCATTGATTCTTCTTCATTATTATACAATGGTTCAGCAGAGCAGAGATGAGATGATAGAGATGATACATGACGACAAGATGGCATGACAATCAATGACAATAGATAGGTTGGCAGGTGGAATTCTCCCTAGTTGAGAGGGAGTGTTAAAATTGGCAACTAGGGCCAAATTCCACCTTGTGACTGCTCATTTAATGGAGATGATGATTGCATTAGATTCATCTTTTTTAGAAGACCAAGATTGATATAAAGATCATCTCATTTGGACAAGCAAAAGTATGATTTTAAATTTATGCCCACTCATGTACAATTTGTTCAAGTTGGCCTTATCATCATGTAGGCTCATGGAGCCCAATAGACATGACTCTTCACCGTCATCAACATGTATAAATACAAGTGTCCCTCATTTGGCACATTCATCACTCACTCATTCTCTCTCCTCTCATTGGTTCGTACAAAATTGTGCAACGTCTCTCTCTCACATGTGTGGCAAAAACGACAAGTTTTTCTAGTTGAATTATAGAACCGAAATTTCAGACGGCATACCAAGTTTGACCAGCGTTGACCAAGGTTTGTTGACCAACTTTCACTGTGATTTTTGGAGGAATTTCTCTTTATGCCACATTTTTGGGCACAAAAATCGAGGCAATCTGGGCACTTTGACTAGCGCTGACTTCAAGGTTGATTGCACTTTGACCACAGAAAATTACAGCATGTTTTCTATCCTTTAACCGAGCTGTTTTGGGATGACTTTGACCTCCTGATCAAGCCGAGTTTGACTATAGAATACCAAGTTGCTTAGAGGATGATTTATTGTTGATTTGACCAGCGTTGACTTTCTAGTTAGGGCTGAAGTTTCACTACAGAAATTTACAAGGTTATTTTGACTTATGTACTCTCTGTTGAACTTTTGATACAATAATAAGAAGAATTGATCAAAGGGTTTTCCCCACATTGGGTTTTTTCTCTGGCATCCGCCAAATCTGGTGTCCTCTTGTCTTGGCTTGTCTTCTGCATTTGGTTTCATATTTTATCTGTTTTTACTGTCAATGTGATTATTGTGATTGCTATTGAAATTGGAAATTGTTATACAGCTGCTCAGGAACATTGAAGTATATTGTGCTAAGCATAAAACATACCATTGTTAACTAAAATTAACAATAGGTTACAATACAAAAAAACAAATCATCGACTGGTTAGAAGTGAAGACGGTTGGTATCATTATGCCTATAGAATGATGATGTCGGGGAAGAAAATAACTGAATTCATGCGAACGAGTAAATTTTTCATCATTGAAAATAAATTATTTTGCCATTAGATAATGAATGGGATGCTACCATTTTGACTCTGCAGACTTGGAAACTGCATTGACTAAGATACCAAATGTTGCCCAGCAATTAGGAAGAGATATCCTTCCCATAATAAAAAGGAAGAAAAAAAAGCATAAAATAACTGATACCCCATTTCCAATAATCAGTCAGTATGCTAATGATTATTACATTAAACCTACTCTGCAGACCTGGAAGATGCAGCGAATAAAATACCAAATGTTGTCCACCAATTAGGAAGGAATATCTTTCCCGTAATAAAAAGGTAATATATATATATATATATATAATATATATATATATTAAAATGGCACCCATCTCCAGTAATCATCCCGTTTGTGAACAATTGTTTCACTGGATCATATAGGAAGTATACTAAAAAAATGAGCATGATCATGTTTAACATGAAATTTGTATTCTCGTTAGCTCAAAAATGAGAATTAAAGAAAACTGTGAACAATCCAAGGGAAATCGCCACACATAACCAATATAAAGTCTTTTGCTTTTGTGTTAAACCATTCAGTGTTAATGGGAAAACTATTGATGAATATACAAGCACCAACATACAAAACAATCATGATGAACTTAGCAATGAAATTTACCTCTTGATAAAAACCTTATTCAAGAATGAATTATATCTTGAATTAATTATACAACTGCATGGAAGAAGATTCGGAAAATATTAGTGCAGTCCCAAATGGTAAACAATTCGTTATGATAGGACTTTAGATTATTAAACGTGCACATTTCCTGAAGGCACTGACTGCTAATCCTGTCTAGTAGACACTGACAGAAAAACACTGGTGTGCTGACCTTTCTTTTTTATTACATTTGAAGCCATGCAAATAAATTGCATGCCCAGAAAAGGGTATCAATGATTGGCGTTAAAGAAGGGTGGAATATTATAATCACTCAGTCACACAACTAGAAAACCAAACATACAGCTTATAACAGGAAATGAAACACCATATCTGAACTTGTATCCCCGACAAACTTCAATTCCATTCAAGTGTGACTCTTTTTTCTCTCGACAGTTTTCAAACTAACAAGACTGTTATTGAGGAATTGATTTCTCCATCTTCTACACACAATCTTGTCTCTCTGCCCTTCTTTCCAAAATGGCAGAACACTCTTAAGCTTTTCTACGTTCTTTTCCATGTATCTTCTAGATCAAATCTAACTCCTGCTTTTATGCATGTCATCACACTGGTCACGCCTGTCTCTCCTTTTATACTTATCCCTTTCTGCACCATAGGTATGGCGCTCTAATCGTGATGTGGTCTTGAAATTTTCCCTTTTGTGAAGGAAGTTCCTACCACCTCTCCCACTTTCACCATATGCATGATCTTGCTCAGTCATTGCTTCATCCCTTGCCCCATCAGCAAAGGAAGACCAAATGTTAACTCTTTCTCCATTTACCAGATGTTGTCTTCTGTGATCAAATTTGGCCGCGGCAGATTTTCTGAGATCTATGACTTGATGTGCATATTCTCTCCTCCCTTGTTTATTCATATCAGAAGAAGAACTACTGTTTTTTCTGCTGTGATCATTGGAAATGTTACCATCGCCTTGCCTGCTGTCATTGTCTTTATTTGTATGTGTGTCTTTCATTTCCTCTATTCCTTTTTTCCTGCTACAGGAAACAGCAGGACACCTTTGTTTTTTCTCATACTCAACTTCCTCCCAATGTTGCAAAATGTTTTTGCTATCTCGTTTCTCCCTGCTTCTGTCAGGGGAAACTTGAAATTTTCTAGCTCTCTCTGAGATGGACTCTCCATGGTGACTTTCACTGCTATCCTTCATGTCCTCTTCTCTGTAGTTAGTAGCAATAGCCTCCTTTGGCATCTCAACATTTAATTCTCTTGACATTCCTAAATCTTTTTGAGTTTCATCCACATCTAATTGTAGCTCAGATCTCACTGCAGATCCAACCTGGGCACCATCTCCATTGGCAAAGGAGTAAACTGTACTATCCATGAGATTCGCTTCCGGTAATGAAATAAAACTCTTGATGTTGTTTGCTTCCATACCTTGACCTTTAATAACAACTGTATTTTGCAAGCTGTCCTCAAGTAGTACATGACCAACTTCACATGAGTATGTTCCAGCATTAGTTGACCAGATGTCACCCTTGTCTGCACCCATGATTTCTGGCACTTCATGATCTTTTGAACTCTTCTTCCTCTGCTCTCCATTTGTCTGCACCTCTTCTCTGGAAACTTCATGTATTTCAACTTGAATGAATGATAAACTTTCAGGTCCTGCAGACTCAGATAAGTGAGTTTTGATGCCATGTTCTGGCACCCTTGTTTCGTCCATCCATGGTCTTGTTTCATGATGTTCTCCTGAATCGAATCCATTTCTAGCCCACACTTGATCTGCACGTCCTCTCCTCTCTTGTTCATCCATATCAAAAGAGAAACTACTATTTTTTCTGCTGTGATCATTGGATATGTTGCCATTGCCTTCCCTGTTATCGTTGCTTTTATTTGTATGTGTACCTTTCATTTCCTCTATTCCTTTTTTTCTGCTAAATGAATAATCAGAATAGCTTTCTCTTTTCTCATACGTAACTTCCTTCCCATGTTGCAATTTTTTTCCGCTATCTCGCTTCTCCCTGCTTCTGTCAGGGAAATCTTGAAATATTCTAGCTTTGCCAGAGATGGTCCTTTGGTGGCACTGATTGCTATCCTTCATTTCCTCTGCTCTGTAGTTAGTAGCACCTGCCTCCTCTGGCATCTCAACGTTTAATTCTCTTGACATTCCCAAGTCTTTTGGAGTTTCGTCCACACATAATTGCAGCTTAAACCCAGCCTCGGAACCATCTCCATTGACAAAGGAATAAACTGTACTATCAGTGTGGTTTATTTCTGGTAATGGAATAGAACTCTTGATGCTATTTTCTCGCATGCCTTGACCTTTAGTAACAGTTGTATTTTGCAGGCTATCAGCAAGTGGCACATGACCAACTTCACATGAGTAAGTTCCAGCATTGCTTGACGAGATGTCACTCTTGTGTGCACCCATGATTTCTGGAAATTCACTACGTTTTGACGTCTTCCTCCTATGCTCTCTGCAACCTTCATGTGTTTCATCAGAAATAAATGATAACTTTTCAGGTCCTGTGGTCTCAGATAAGTATGCTTTATTGCCATGTTCTTGCACCCTTGCTTCTTCAACCCGTGATCTCATTTCATGATCTTGTCCTGACTCAAATCCATATCTAGCCTGCACTTGATGTGCATGTCCTCTTCTCCCTCGTTTGTACATATCTGAAGAAAAACTAGTCCTTTTTCTGCTGTGATCATCAGAGATGTTGCCATTGCCTTGCCTGCTATCATTGTTTTTATTAGTATGTGTGTCTTTCATTTCCTCAAATCCTCTTTTCCTGCTAAATGAAAAATCGAAACTCTTTTCTTTTTTCTCATACTTAACTCCCTTCTCATGCTGCAAAATGTTTTTGCTATTTTGTTTCCAACTGCTTCTGCCAGGGGAAACTCGAAATTTTCTAGCTTTCTCAAAAATGGACTCTCCAGGGTGCCTTTGACTGCTATCCTTCATTTCCTCTGCTCTGTGGTTAATAGCCACTGCTTCCTTTGGCATCTCAACAGTTAATTCTCTTAACATTTGTAAATCTTTTGAAGTTTCATCCACACCAAATTGCATCTTAAACCCAGCCTCAGCACTATCTCTATTGACAAAGGAATAAACTGTACTATCAGTGTGGTTTATTTCTGGTAATGAACTAGAACTCTTGATGCTATTTGCTTGCAAGCCTTGACCTTTAAGAACAGTTATATTTTGCAAGCTACCATCAAGTAGCTCATGACCAACTCCATGTGAGCAAGTTACAGCATTAGTTGACCAGATGTCACCCTTGTCTGCACCCTTGATTTCTGGCAATTCATTATCTTTTGACCTTTTCCTCTGCTCTCCATTTCTCTGCACCTCTTCTCTGCAATCCCCATGTGTTTCATCTAAAATAAATGATAACCTTTCAGGTCTTGTAGTCTCACATAAGTGTGCTTTATTGTCATGTTCTGGCACCCTTGCTTCGTTCATCCACGATCTTGTTTCATGATCTTGTCCTGACTCAAATATATTTGTAACCTGAACTTTGCCAAAATTCTTATCTTCCCCAGCAGTATTTTTGTATTGCTTTCCTAAAAGCTTGTGTGCTCCTGATTGTGCACTATCTTCTCTCCTGAATAGTTTCTTGTTATCCCTGTTATGCATAAAAGAATCAATCTGCTGTATTCTGCATGTAGATGGATCTTCATTGTAAGAATCTAGTTTCCTGCTATCATCCGCATCAATGACTTTCCTGTTTAGACCAGAGTTTCTTGGACCTATACAGTTAACATTGCCACTTAAAATGTTACACTCATCTATTGATTTCGTTGCAGTATTTCCCAATATGGTCTTATCAGCGTTTCCCTCCATCCTCCCTAGGGAACTGCAGTCCCTAATTGGATTTTGATGGACCCTATCTTTCTTCTGTGTGTGCATTAGCTGCTGATCATTCCTACTGTCAATCTTTGGATCAATCAGTTTCTCATGTGGGAGACAGCCCCTCAAATTCTCATGCCCAAACCTAGACCCTTCTTTTCGATTTACACATTGACCTTTAAGAGAACTTTTATTCTGTGTATCATTTACTTGTTCAGAGGCCCTTGCTTGAACATCAATGTTTTTTGGCCTCTTTGCATCTCTGACAAATGGAACAGTTCTCTCAATATTACACAATGCAACTGATCTTATGTTGGGAGTTGTTTCATCTCTCGATCTGTTTTTTGTAGTTTTTGAATCATTTGGGCTGATCCTGGCTATCCCTTGCATTTCACCAGCATGCTTAGTTTCTCTATAATTTTTATTTTGCACTTCCGTTAATGGCTTGTCCCATAACAGCTTTTCGGATTTGGCTATCACTTGCACAGTTGTTGGGATCAAAGAACTTGAACATGGCACTTGTATTTTCAGCTGGGAAATCCTGAAACAGTAGCCAAAACACAATTATAAATTCCCTTGCAATAAACTACAACATCACAGATTAACAAAAAAACCTCATCCTCTCTTCCTCACTTTCATAAGACTAGAGCATTAGTAAACCTACTCTTGTCGAAGTTCATTTATTTGTTTGTTCTTTCTCCCAATCTCCATTTGCGCAGTCTGTGATGAACACTTCATTAGTATCTAATAATTTCACACCTAACAAAGAATGAGATTCATAAGAACAAGTCAACAAGAATGATTCAAACACAAGTGCATGGGTAAAGAACAACAAAACTTGACCTTGAATAAGCTTGAAATATTGCAGATCAAAATATTCTTCTCTTCTTGTAAAGAGGTGTTCTGCACAAAACCCAAACTATATCAATATAACATTAAAACAGCAATAAACTCCTACCTCCCTCCCATATTCCCTCCTCTCAATTGCAAGCCAGTATGACTGATCATTGTGCTTGCAATCAAAAAGTATCTAATGTTCTTATATCTTAAAGGATATGTTATATTTAATTAATTACAAAGGTTCATTTTATAGAAAGTTAACACAAAGTTGCATATAATAACAACAACAAAATGTAAAGCATTTTCATCTCTTCTACACTAATAACAGTATTGAATTCTCAAGCAAATATTCCATTTACAAGGATAAAATATTAGAAAATGAAATATGAAGCCAAATATAACAAAAGTATAAAAATAAAAATAAAAGTTTTAACACCCCAAATGAAACATCAAAGTGAACCAATGTAGCAAGCAATAATTTAGGTTTAAAACAGTTGAAAGAGAACCTACATGCAAAAAAGGATGTGCTACTCAAGGAAAAGTAATATGAAAACCACAATTATGAAAAGATAATACAGGCCATAATTCCACATTACACTAGCAAATGCATAATAAGTCAAAAACCAAACTAAAATTGATTGAATATAGAAAAATGATTATATATAAAGACGGAATTGCCATCATAAACTTCACCACCGTAGCAATAAAGGTACTCAAAACATGGTTCAAAATCAACATTTAGATATACACGAATGGCTTGTTTCCATGTCAAAAAAGTGCATTATTAAAACCTACTACCAATCCTTTGTGGAGCATTACGTTTTGTTGACCAATCAATTTCGTCTACTTATTCAAATTTTTCCTCCAAATTTTACATAAATTTATATAAACAAGCATACATATTAATCATACACATACAGCCTGTTGAGATTTGTAGCTTAGGAGGTACTCCAAGCCCTAGGGTTCAAGGCTTTGGAGGAATGGACACCACAAAAGTGGTTTGTGGGCTTAGAACCCAAGGTGGGGGTTTTGTACCCAAAGGAGTTGGGCCCAATGTTGCATGAAGCGAGGACAAAGCAGGGATGTTCGTTGGAAGCGGATCCGCAAAAGCGTCATTTCCCAAAAATCTAGGAAGCGAAGCGTCTTGGAAGCGTCTACTATATATATATATATATATATTGGCAATAATATTCAAAAAAAACATCCAAAATACCAAATTAGTTGTAGAAGACACGAAAACGTGCATATTTTTACATAAATCAAGATAGATATGGCATCCATTGTACATCAATGATTAATTATTCCAGCATCAACCATCTAGAATCTAGATTCCTCTTATCTTGTCTAACCTTTGCCTCTACTTCAATTCTCTAGGGATATTGGTCAACATTGCCTGATTTTGAACAAATGACCTAATCCAAGCCTTTTAATATGGTATAGAAAGCTTAACATGCCTAATCAATAATTTTGACTTGAGTGAAGGGTACACTTTTGTTAAGACCGTGACAAATGAGTTCAACAATCGACAACACCAACACTGGGGTACATATAGGGCTCGGTGCTCTTGATTAAACGCCAATCACATGCCATTATACATGATATAATCCAATGGAACGCCACAATCCCATTGATCCTGAAAACTATTAAGTCTGCTTAAATTTGAATGGCATATGAAATTTTATTTTCTCCATATGAAGTATGATGAGGTTGGAACCACTCTCACGAAAAACATGGTTCTTCACATAACAGTTCGAAATTTCTAAAAACCAAAAACAAAATAATCCCCGGGGAACCGCGTGAATCATCCACCTTCTCTCGGATCCGCTCGTGATCTGCGGCGAATACATGCCCAAACCTCCACGGATCTGTGGTCGATCCTTTCCGAATCTGCGGATCGGGCAACCAGAACTATGGATCGGGCCCCCAAGGATTCGATTTTCTAGGAATCGCCAAAAAATGGTGGATCAGATTTTCGGATCCGCAGTTCTACTGGAGGATTGGTGGCGGATTCGTACGGGACGCAATTCCGCCTCCTAATCCTTGGGGGGGAGATCCTGCAACATTGGTTGGGCCAAAACCATGTTGACTTTTGTTGGTTGACTCTTGGAGATTATAGAGGACCCTAAAAGGAACTAGGGTCCACAAATAACACCAAGAGAGAAGCTCTACAATGCAAGATATTAATTTTTTATATATTCCTAGTGGGCTTGTGGCACAAAGGGCAATCGGCTACGCTTAAGTGTGCCCCAAGGGCTAATCGTTGGCACCCAAGAGAAGTGTATAAATAGAGGAGGCGTTGAGGCTCAAATGACTCATCCAAGTTCAACACATCATAAAGAATTCTTCTGAGGCAGCCGCAGGGATAAGAGGACTAGCGAAGGTGAGAATAGAGGTTTGTTTAGGTTTGTTCTTCTTGATTGATTAGGCCGAGTTGGAGCAGGATTTTCCAGCGAAGAAGAGAGTGGTTTATGTGCTTGTTTAAGGGATGGTTCCGTGATTTTTGCAGGTCAAGTTTCCTCATATCACTCAGCCACAGGACCGGGTTGTTTCAAGTGTCTTGTTGAGGACCGAAAGTAGCAGCAAGAGTTTAGAAAAGGGTGTTGATCTAAGATACCGGATTCGTTGCCCAGGCCTCACATTTCCTGAATCAAACACAATTCGATGGGACACATGTCCTCAGGATCGTGTCCCATTGGGACACGAATGTCTCCCAATTCCAGGACATGTGTCACGTGGTTTTCACCTCCGCGCAGCCATAAAAGGGCAATTTGGCCCATTCTAACTTCACCAAATGTTGAGAGAAGACATCAGCCTCAAGATAGCAAATATCCCTTGTGGAAATATGTCACAAGAGAGCAAGGGAGGAGACAATTTTGCTTGGAAATGAAACTATTGCAAAACTCATTTCATGAGCACAGATTTCCATGTGAAAGCTCATTTTTTGGCTTTACCAAGTTGTGGAATTGCAGCATGTACACAGGTGTCTTTAGCTAAGAGGAAGGAAATGGAAAAAGAGGCCAATGTTGGTATGGCAAAGGTGGCTACAATATCTAAAAAAACAAGAATGAAGACCCCCTTCCATTCTTTAGGAAAAGCAGCAACAAATTTCCATTTGAGAGTTCTGGTGTGGGGAAAGCAGCAAAAAGAAAGGCAATGGCAATTGGTCCAATGGACAAGATTTTTCGAAAAGAGAAACGGGAAGACCTTGATCTCACCATTGCATTTTTTTCTATCAGAACTTCATATCAATTAATGTTGCACGCTCACCTTTATTTACTGAGATGTGTCAAACTCTAACTCAAGGGGCTCCATCAGGGTATGTGCCTCCTAGGTCAGACAAGCTTAGAACCACATTGTTGACGAAGGCAAAGAAAGAGGTGGACAAAATGCTTGAGCCTATTAAATCAACATGGCCAACATCTGGGGTTAGCATTGTTTCTGATGGATGGACAGATCCAGCGCGGCACCCACTCATCAACTTCATGGTGTCTTCCTTGAATGGTCCAATTTTCTTGAAATCAATGGATGCACTAGGACAATACAAGGATGCACAATATCTGGGTGAGTTGTTTATTAAAGTTATTGAAGATGTAGGTGTTGATTCTTGTGTGCAAATCATTACAGATAATGCACCTGTTTGCAAGGTTGCTGGCATGACTGTGGAAGTTAAATATCCACAAATATTTTGAACACCTTGTATTGTCCATTCTTGGAATTTAGCACTTAAATCTATTGCTTTTGATTTGCTTTAGATTGGAAGCATTATTGAGGATGCAAGGCATATCCGCAACTTTGTACAAAATCATACAAATTCCTTCACTATCTACAAGGAGTACAACAATTTATCATTGTTGAAGATTGCGGATACATGTTTGCCTCTTCATTCATCATGTTGAAGAGGTTGAGAGAGGTCAAGACCGCTCTTGGGGCCATGGTTATTTCAGATTTTTGGTCTTTTTGGAGAAAGACAGATCGAGCAACCTCAAAAAGGGTGAAGGGCACAATGTTAGATGATGCTTGGTGGGAGAGGGTAGATGTACTTATTCAGATCATGGACCCTATCATTTATTTGCTTCGATTTGCGGATACAGACCAACCCATCCTAGGAAAGATTTATGAGGGATGGGATTCCGTGATTGAGTCTGTGAGTAGCATTCTTTTACAGAGTGAGTGCCCTAAGTATGAGACATCGTCAAAGGCCTTCTTCACCATCATACAGGATATTCTTGTCAGCAGATGGGACAAGAATTGCACACCTTTACATTGTTTGGCTCACTCATTGAACCCAAAATACTACAGCCATGAGTGGCTAAATGGTAGACCTTCACGCATATTCCCTCCTCACATGGATGGGGAAATTTCACAGGGGAGGAAAGTTGCACTGTGGAGATTTTTCAAGATAAAGCATCCCTTGATGAGGTGGAGGATGCCTTTGCAAAGTTTTCCACTAGCACTGTTCGATTTGCAGGATATGATGTGATTAGAGACAGGGTGGCTCAGAAGCCCTATTCTTGGTGGGCAACTCATGGGGCAACAAGCCCTCCTCTATAGCAGTTAGCCATGAGGCTCCTTTCTCAGGTGACTTCATCCTCTTGTTGCGAGAGGAATTGGAGCCCATATGGGAATTTGTATAGTGTCAAGAAGAACAAGCTTGAGCAGTCCATAGCAGAGACAATGGTGTATGTGCACACCAACCTTCATCTTATTTATAGGCAGGGGGATGAGTGGTTGAAGGGAAAGACAAAGATGTGGGATGTCTTTCCTGATGATATGGGTTTGGACAGCAGTGTTGAGTTGGCATTGGCCAACATGGATCTTAACGACCCAGTTTTAGAGCCTATCACTTTTGATGATGGTGATACTATAGAGGGGTCATCCTCCACACCAGCAGATGCAGAGATGACATTGGATACAAAGGAGGAGGATGCAGCAGAGGAGAGCAGTGGTGACCATGATGATGAGTACAATGATGTTGATTTTGATTATGAGGATTGATGACTCATGAGCCACCTAATGCCTTCAAGCTTGTAGTTGTTTTGTATTTTCTATTTCTATTTTCCATTGGCATTGTTACTACCTATGTAACACTGTACACATTTTGATTTTGATGACTTAATTAGAAAACTACAAAATATTGTCTTTCTCCTATTGGATCATTGATGAATATGTCTCATGATTTATCATTTATGTCACAATTGTATTTGTATGCATAATGTTACTTTGTAAAACTTACATCTAGATGAAGGTCTATGTTTGAATCAATGAATTTGTATCATGAATGAGAATGTGTAAGAAATATCAAATTTTTAATATATATCTATATCTATATCTATATATATATATATGTGTGTGTGTGTGTGTGTGTGTGTGTGTGTGTATAATGTGTCCTATTTTGGGGGGTCAGTGTATGTGTCTGACATGTGTCCTATTTTGGGGGGTCAGAGTCTGTGTCTGACACTCGAATCCCCGTGTCCTTCATGTCTCGTGTCCTCGTGTTAGGTGACTTAGGTGTTGATGTGTAGCAAATGAAGGAGCTTGCACATTGAGGACAGTTGTAGTCATTAAAGGAGGTTTTGGCACAAGATTGTGGGGTTGTAACTTGTAACAGCTACTACAGAAGCCCTAGATAGAGGGTCACATACTTTAGGGAGGAGGCACAAAACCATTGACAAGGAGGGTAGAAGGAATCTGCATAACAAGGTATGTTAGCCTTCTTGTTGTGATGTCTTGTTGCTAGAGGATAGAATCCAATTTGGAAAAATTGCCTTGGTAATCTCAAGGATATTGGAGGGCAGCAAGGAGGTGCCCAAGGAGGCCCTAAGTAAAGTACAGGGAAGGAAACTTTGACTACTAGGAGAGACAATGATTTGGAGCTCAAGTGTTGACACCTTGAAGGACAAAGGACAACTAAGTGAGCAGTTGGATCAGCCCAAGTTCACTGATGAGAAGGACATCTTGCAGTGATAGGTGGCAACTCTCCAGCCCAGAGTTTGGCTTCATTGGAGTAGCGCAGGAAGGCATTAGAGGGAAGAAATCCCAAAGGAGTTGAGGAGGCAATGGGCAGTCTAGAGTTGTGAACAACTCAACAAAAGACCCTAAGTGTTGATGCATTGATGGACAAATGATCAACCAGAAGGTAGATTTGTAAGCCATGTTCAGTGACCTAAAGAAGCAAGACCATTGATAGAGATAGAGTTGCGGATTGGGGGCAGAAGGACCAGCAATCGTGTTCAGGGTACGATCAAGGCAATTGTTGAGGAGCTCTATATCAGCTAGAAAATCAGTGTATCTTGCTCTTGTATTCTTGTAACAGTGGATGTATGAGGGCCATTATCCCTAGTAGGGGAGCCCCAGATAGTGGTATCACAATTTGTTAATATAATGAAGGTGGGTTTTTGAAAATTGTAAAAGGTTGTCTATATTTTGTGCACATGTTGATTTACTTTTATATTTTGTTCCATTATGCAAAGTAGTTTGTTGTGGTATTTGGATTGGTAGTGTCAGTGATTCTAAGACCCTAACCTAGATTCCAGTACCATGGAAAAAAAACATGGTATTAGAGCTTCTTTGAAGGGTCAGTGAATCAGAGTGTTCACAGTGAAGTACAACTTCACTGGGAGTTGGTCCCATTATTGTTGAAGGGCTCACAGCAATGTCAAAGTTGTCAGTTGGTCTACAGTACAAGCACAGGTTGGAAGGTCCATGGAAGGAAAGGGTCAAGTTAGTTCTAATGGTGAATAGGATTTGGAACTTTGGCGACAAAGCGATTAAGAAGCCAACTAACGCTAAGGAGTCGTAAGTGTACGAAGACTTGGAAACGAAGTTGAAGTTGATCATCCTAGATGGTGTCAAGGATTCCTTAATACTTCATCTGTCCAAGAATAACATTGCACATGAAATGTGGGAAGCTCTTTAGAATCTATTCCAAAGTAACAACGAGAACCAGGTACTGGTATTACAAGATAAGTTGAAGGCCACCAAGGTGATACAAGGTGAAGGGGTGACTTCGTATCTGACGAGATTGTCTCAGGTTCAAGATGAGCTTACTGCCATCGGTGTGACTATTACAGATTTTGAGATGATGAGGATCGCTTTGAAGGGGTTCACTCCAATATGGAAGTTGTTCATCAAAGGGATTGTTGCCAGAGAGAAGCTACCAAACTGGATTAGGTTGTGGGATGACTTCATTCAGGAAGAGTTGTGAGACGAGGATCTTCATCCGAAGAAGCAGACTTCTGATGATGACATGGCAATTGCAGCCAAGATCAAGGGCAAGCAAAAGGAGGACTTGAGTTAGATTAAGTGTTTCAATTGCGGTGAGTTTGGTCATTATTCAACGAAGTGTCCAAGGAAGAAGCAAGGAGATGATGAGAAGAAGGGGACGCAGGTTGCAGGTGTCGCCACTTCTACCGAGATTGATGACCTCTATAAGAGATTGGAGAGTGAGGATTTTGCTTTAATCTCTCATTTCTCTCAAGGTACCATCGACGAGGTTGCATGGTACATGGACAGTGGTGCATCGAAGCGCATGACAAGTTCGCAAGATGTATTCGAGACTCTAGCTAAGTGGGACTCGAAGTTGCACATGGTGTTGGAACCAAGAGTCAGAAAGAGATCAGGGGATTAGGTGTCGTGCCATTTAGGATGAGGTCAATATAGTTGACGAGAGTTCAAGATATATTGTTTGTACCAGAGCTCAAATATATTGTATTGTTTGTCTCAACAATCGAGCAGAAGGGATTTGAGGTGTTGTACAAAGGTGGGAAGGCGAGACTCAAGCCCAGAGGCTCTAGCTCCGTAGGTGTTGTGATTGGAGTTAGAGAGCATGGTCTATATAGGTTGATGGGAAAGCTTATAGATCATGAGAAGAAGAAGGAAGAGAAGGTAGAGATTCCAGAGGTTCAGAGGGAGTTGAGTTCTGACAGAGGTTTGCAGGTTCAAAAGGAGAATATGCAGCGCAAGAAGAGCATGTGGTCAATGGGGAGCAAGGGTGCTTCTATAGCTGGCAATAAGGAATCGTGGAATGGTCTAAAAGCGTTTCAAGGAAAGAAGAAGCAGGAACCTTCCAGTGACAGTGCAACTTCCAAAAAGGGCGGAGTCCATGCTTCAAGGTTTGCTAGAGTTGTGGGAGCCAAGAGTTGAGCTAGTGTCTCCAGCAGTGACAGTGATGACAAGTTACTTCCTAGTCTTGGAAGTACCTCCCTCGCTAAGAGGGAGTGTTGAGATTTGCAGCTTAGGAGGTAGTCCAAGCCCTAGGGTTTGGGGTTTTGGATGAATGGGCACCACAAAAGTGGTTTGTGGGCTTAAAACCCAAGGTGGGGGTTTTGTACCCAAAGGAGTTGGGCCAAAACCATGTTAATGTTTGTTGGTTTGACTCTTGGAGATTGTAGAGGACCCTAAAGCGAACTAGGGGGCCACAAAGAACACCAAGAGAGGAGCTCTACAATGCAAGATATTAATTTTTATATAGTGGGCTTGTGGCACAAAGGACAGTCGGCTAGGCTTAAGTGTGCCCCAAGGGCTAATCATTCGCACCCAAGAGAAGTGTATAAATAGAGCCATTGAATCTCAAATGACTCATCTAAGTGCAGTACATCACAAAAGATTTCTTTTGACGCAACCGCACAGATAAGAGGACTAGCGGAGGAGAGAATGGAGGTTTGTTTGTGTTTGTTCTTCTTGATTGATTAGGCCGAGTTGGAGCAGGAGTTGCCAGCGAAGAAGAGGGTGGTTTTTGTGCTTGTTTAAGGGTTGGTCCTATGAATTTTGTAGGTTGAGTTTCCTCGGATCACTCAGCCACAAGACCAAGTTGTTTCAGGTATCTTCTTGAGGACCAAAAGTAGCAGCAGGAGGTTGGAAAAGGGTGTTGATGTGTAGCGAATGAAGAAGCTTGCATATTGAGGACTGTGGCAATCATTGAAGGAGGTTTTGGCACAAGATTGTGGGACTATAACAGTTGTTACAGAAGCCCTGGATAGAGGGCCACAAACGTCAAGGAGGAGGCACAAAATCGTGGACAAGGAGGGAAGGAGGAGTCTACATAACAAGGTATGTTAGCCTCCTTGATGTGATGTCTTGTTGTTGAAGGATAGAGTCCAGTTTTGACAGATTGTGTTGCGTAATCTCAAGGTTGTTGGAGGGCAACAAGGAGGTGCCCAAGAAGGCCCTAAGTGCAGTACAGGGAAGGACACTTGGACTGCTAGGAGAGACAGTGATTTGGAGCTCAAGTGTTGACACCTTGAAGGACAAAGGAAAACTAAGTGAGCAGTTGGATCAGCCCAAGTTCAATAAAGAGGACATCTTGCAGTGATAGGTGGCAGGCTAGCAGCCCTCCAGCCCAAAGTTTGTACTCATTGGAGCAGCACAAGAAGGCATTGGAGGGAAGAAGTCCCAAAGGAGCTAAGGAGCAGTAGTGGGCAGTCTAGAGTTGTTCACAAACAAAGTTGTGATCAATTCAACAAAAGACCCTAAGTGTTGATGCATTAATGGACAAATGATTAGCTAGAGGGTAGATTTGTAAGCCATGTTCAGTGACCTAAAGGAGCAAGACCATTGATAGAGGCAGAGGTGCAAATTGGGAGCAGAAGGACCAACAATTGTGTTTAGGGTGCAATCGAGGCAATTGTGAGGAGCTCTATATCAGCTAGACAATCAATGTATCTTGTTCTTGTATTCTAGTACCAGTGGATGTATGAGGGCCATTATCTGTGGTAAGGGAGCCCTAGACAGTTGTATTACCATTTGTTAATATAACAAAGTTGGGTTGTTGAAAATTGTAAAAGGTTGACTATGGTGCACATGTTGATGTATTGTTGTATTTTGTTCCATTGTGCAACATATTTTGTTGTGGTATTTGGATTGGTAGTGTTGGTGATTCTAAGACCGTAACCTATTTTTATGCAACACTCAAAATAAACATATATTGTAAATAACTAAAACAGATACAACATCATTATATCAAGTTATATCACTCTTAAAGCTATACAAGGGATAAATATGTTTGAAATTTGTTAAGTTCGATGGGCACATTACTCAAACACAAGGTTAATTGGGAGCGGGAGCGAGCGAGGAGCGACATTTTCAAAAGCTTCTGGTTCAGGAGCGAATTGAGAGCGAATTTTTATATAATATATATTTTGATGCATATATGTCAACAAAAGCATGTAGAATAATCAATTAGATATAAAAACATGGATTAAACCATATAACATCAATCATCTAGAAGTTATAATCTTCAACCATGTCCACAAGTTAGTAACATACAACATATTGAGTCTCATGATTCATCAATCTTAATGTTTCAAGCTTTCAAAGTTCAATATATAAAATTTGTCATCATTTATCATTAAAGTTGTACTTGTAACCATTACCATTATGAAGTAACCAAACTATAACAAAGAATATCTAACATGAATGAAATGTTTCAACTTTCAACTTTCACGAAGCATCATATTCATAATTCATTACCAGTGAGTTATTAATGTCATCTTCAAACTTCAAACTTAAATTGTCATATATTGTTTACAAAAAATACCATAATAAATACGAAAGAGTCAATAGATATAAAAAGTACTAGAAACTAGAAAAGACAAGTAAATCTATTATCTCCTGCTTGACCCTCTTGCCATGAGAAATTTCTAATTTCTTGTCTCATGCTTTATTGGGAGTCTCCTCCTGCATAGTCAAACGGCCTTGGTGCTCTTGATCGTTGGGAGACTCCCCCGCAAAGAGGGCTTAGTGCTCATGATTAAATACAAGTTCCATACCCTAGTACATGACAAAATCTAATGGAAACATTGCAATCCCCCACAATCCTAAAATCTTGAAAAATATGACAAGTCTGTTGGATTTTGGGTGAGATCTAAAATTCCACTTTCTCCATATGAAATCCAATGAGGTCGAAACCACTCTCAAACATCTTGAGTCATTTCACGGTAATGTTAAAAATTTAAGTAAAAGGATGAAAATGAAAGATAAAGGAGAATGTCAATTTTACTTTAAGAATTTAACATTACCATGAACTACATATCAACACTAGGGCCATAGGATTGAACATTATGGTGCCACACTCAAAAAAAAATTGAAATAGCTCCCTCTATCACTCCTTAAAAGGCAGGGGGTGAAAGTTTTTTAGGGAGTGCATTCGGGAGTGTGCTCCCACCCAGAGCGTGCTCCGGCAGCGAATTCAACAAGGGGGGGGGGGGGGTGCAGCTCCCCCACAACCATGATCAAACAACAAAAGCTTTCATTCGTAAGACTCCAACTGAGCACCTTCAGACCTATAAACATGTTAAGGTAGTAACACTCAATAAATATTTGTTATTGGCATTAGGAGACTTAATGTTAGTGGGTCATAATAAATGTTAATGACCCAAAACTACAGATAGGTTGGTTGAACAGGTAGCTAAATAAGTTATTACATGATGTATATTAATGCCTATGGCAATGTATTTGAAGAATCCTTTACCTAATAATAGATACATTCTTTGTGAATCGGGGAAAACTATGCCTAGAAACAATGGAAAGAGGAGGATTTATTGGGTCTCCCCCAAGATAATAAGACAAGATAACTATATTAATGTCCAATAAATAACACAAATAGGTCAATGGGACTAGAGCACAAGGGCCATTCCTATAAATTCAAAAGCAAATCTTGTTTAGATATAAACCTTATAAACTAGCTTATAGAGACATTGAATTACTAGAATAAAGTTACATAGTTATAAAAAACAATTAGTTTGAGCCGATAATCGGTCAAAATGGTGAATCAACCACCCTCAACCATCAATCCAGGAGAAAAAATCTATTTGGGGTCTAGTTGGCACTAGTTAGGTCCCAAACAGCTAGTACATCGAGGATGGTAATTCTGGAGTCGATTTGACAAATGCACATGGATATGAGCCATATCAAGTAGTGTGGGCTCAAGCAAATATTGTGCAGCAAGATGGGTCCATCTGCACATTTAGTTCAATATTAGGAAACTATGCCTTCATGTTGCGGAATTATGAACTTGCTCCTTTAAATTATCGATTGTTGTCCAGTGATTACAAAATTGACAAGGCTTAGAAGCATTACGCCGGTGTACAGGAAATTTTTGGACTTTCACTATTTATGCGGGATCAAACAAGGAAGGAAGCAGAGTATTCCATGGAAATAGTTTTCTTACAATTTATCAGAAAATAGTGCCTCGAGTTTGAGATATGCCACAAGATGTGCACCTTGGTGGTCGGAATTGCACTAGGCAATCGTTTATGGAAGGGAGTGGATGGTACCAACACTATTAGTTGCAGGGGCCAATGCAAGCTTATTTATTGATCCCAGACCAGAGTCTCCTAATGGTTGGACTCCTACTGACCTGGCTTTCAAGAAAGGGTATGAAAGGTTAGCTAGATATCTTGCAGAAAAATTTACTTGGCAAGCCCTTAGAGAAACTTTGATTGAACAAGTTGTGAAAGGAGTTTTATTAGGGGTCGTGAAGATTTATGGAGGCGGAGGACTTTTAAAGATCGTAGGACGAAATCCTTCTTCTAATCCACACACCCGCCTTTATGGCAAACTCTATGGTATCCAATATCGCTTGGTTGCGACACTTGTGGCCATGGCATCACAACTATCTAAAGCAGAGGAACATGAGTGTGCTTTTAGTGGACGCGGCCATTGGAATCAACTGCAATCAACAAGGGACTTTCTCTCATCATCTCGCGAGTGCTGGAAGAATCATGGCTCCAATCTCAATCACTCGCTCATCATGGCCTTTAGATTAGACTCCACGCCAGCCATTATTACATCGAATCCTGAAGTGGCCCAAGAGCTGCTCAACTCGCCTGATTCCACCAATAGACCCCTCAAGCAATCTGGGCAGTAGTTGTTGTTTGGGTAGGTCACTGGCTTCACACCCAATAGGAATTACTAGAGGTTGCTTAGGAGAATTTATTCCATGCATCTTCTTTCTCCGAGCAAAATCGTTGCCCACAAGCTTGGTCACTAGGCTGGTGCTCTTGGAATGCTTCTCGATGCAAATGATAACACTTATCCTGCTAATGTGGAACCAGCTTTGGTGTTTATCCTACAAAGCACTGGTGTTATGGTCCTCAATAATTAATTGCGCTTCACCGCTGAAAACATTAGAGCTCTTTTTGATGTTGGGAATTCAACAAAAAAGGGTTCCAATGCGGGCTATATTGGACAAGAACGCAATTGTCAGTACTCGTTTTCCAAACTTTTCAAATCATACTCAATTTTGGATTTCTAGTTACAATAGACGAGGATGATCTTGTAAAGTGGAAGGCAGTTGTCACTACTCGTATTTAAAACTTTTCAACTCAGCTTCTATTTGGGATTTCCAGTTACGAACAAATGAGGATGATCACTTCAACCATACCAATAGCAGTAGGGTGAAATGTATTACAAAAAAAGGTTTTGAAGCAATGATTGAACATATGAGTAACTCTGAGGAGCCATCAAATTTACCATCACAAGTAACATTAAAGGGAGAAGCAATGATGAAGGAGAGGTTGGTTATGATGCTTCAGCATGCCATAATGTTGATGGTGATGGGTGAAATGTATTACAAAAAAAGGTTTTGAAGCAATGATTGATCATATGAGTAACTCTGAGGAGCCATCAAATTTACCATCACAAGTAACATTAAAGGGAGAAGCAATGATGAAGGAGAGGTTGGTTATGATGCTTCTGCATGCCATAATGTTGATGGTGATCTTGAGATATCTGAAGAATATTACAGGATCATGCTTGAAAAACGTGCAAGGATGAACTCATACAAGAGAGCTAGGCTGGGAGAAATCGCTTCTTCAAGAAGCCTGCCTGTAGCTGATGCTTCCCATGAGCTGAGGATTGATTGCATTCCGGATAAATTTCATTTGTCAACACCTAGAATCCATAGTGCATCAATTCAACCTATTCAGAATCTTGCAATTTATGACCAGTTGACACCATCTAAAAACCTTGAATGTTCTTCCAATGCTCAAACAAATAGTTTCCATCCCCAAACAGTTGGTTTTGCTTTAGAAACATCACCAACACAAGAAAACACACTAGACATGCAACAATTATTATTGTCTGAAGCAAGCACAATATGTTGATCAATGGTTGTCATTGATGTCAACCCAAGCAGCGCTAGGGGCTACCCCGCTCTTGCATGGGCATTTTGACTTGACAACTTACTCTATTCTGAGTCCAGGATCTTCTAGATGGATTCTACTCGTCGAGATGTTTCTGTTGATATATGGCACGCCAAGTAATTCTTCATGGTTTGAGAGATATTCATGTTTGAAGTTAGTAACCCCGGTTAGTGGGCTAAAACCCTATAGAGTTGTGGCATGGCACTCATAATTGGTTGTGGTCATTGAATAGTCAATAACTAATAAATCTTTTTTGCCCCTAAAATCCCTCCAACGTTCACTTGTTGAGGACCCTCTCAACTCAAGACATTCATATAAATCAGGACCCTCATATCCTCCTCTAGTAGGGATTTCGTGGCTTCAAACAAGTCATCGTGGCATTTTCGCTATAACTTTTTTTTTGTGAAGCTTCAGAAGATGAAAATTAAAACCCATTTGAACCAAAAATCTTAATGAACCTCGTGACTGAATTTCAGAGCTTTGTTCGCTATATTTTCGGAGATATGATATGAAGAAGTTAGGGTTTTTGCAGGCTCCCGAATTCCATGTCAAACATGTGATGTTGGGAAAATTGTCATAACTTTTTCTCTGAGAATTGGATTCAAATTTCATAAATAGTCATAGAAAGAGGACGAACTAGAGTTTGTTGAGTAGTGTTTTCAAGGCCGAAGCTGCAACAGTGAGACGTGGCACTTCGTACAAATTTGCTCTACTGAAATAGTCTATAATCAAGTCATCGTTGGAGATTGGGCATAACTTTTTCTTGAAGAATACAATCTTGATCAGACCTGTGGGGTTGGAAAGAGGACTCAGAGGGCTACCACAAGACGAAAAGTCAGACCCTAGGGATCCGAAATTACATAGATACAACATATTCAATATTGAGCTCCTAGAACGAAAGAAAAAGCATGCATTCAAGGATCACTGCAGTAAGGACCACACATCAACAATCAAGGGTAAGTCTCCTATAGCAAGGTATGTATGATTATTGTTTACATTTTAATTTTGAGTATCATCTCTAACATATGTTTTTGCAGGACAATGTAAGTATATACAGTGTCTCAGTTATATCTCTATGTCTATATGTCACAATTAGTTTTTCAAATGTCTTATTCTTGATAATACACATTTTATGCTACATATTCTTGATGCTACACCAAGTTTGTTAAATCTATATGATGTTGTAAGTTCATGTTACTTGTCTTGTCATAGTTGATAGAATGGTCTCTATTGTTGTACTTAGAACTTGGTCCATCACAAGTCTAGCGTTTGTCATCAATTTCTATTGTATATATCTTTAGGTCAGTTTTGGATATAGTCTTGCATAGGGTCCAAGCCTATATCAAGAGTGGGAGTCTTTGTCTACTGCTGCAACAAGTCAACAACAAAAGTGACAAGAACATTTCAGGTAGAAGAAGATTCAAGTACAACTTCAAACAAGAATTCAAGAGCAGAAGTATCAAATCAAAGGAAGCATTGCAGCGGGACATCCTTTGAAGACATGACAACCATCTGTATATTGTGAAGAAGTATCAAGTCCAAGACTCATCATTGTAAAGTTGTATAAGAGTCATCATTGTAAAATTGTAAAAGAGTCATTTGTAAAGAAGACATCATTGTAAAGATTGTGAAAGAGTCATTCTGCCTAGAGTTGAAGAGGCAGCATTGGGAGGTATAGGAGTAATTGTTGGGATGGTGTCATGGTTGGGTTGCAGGTCATAAAGTGATTGGATATTGGGTCAATTACACAAAAATCGTTGTACATCTCATTGTATCGTGGATTGTTGTCCCTGGTTTGGGAACCCATAGTCTTGTCTTATTCCAGTGACTATAGGTTGGCAAGGAGGTGCTAGGCAAGTGCATGAAGTCGCATACAGGTTGGAGCCTATGAACACTTCAGGGCGGTAGGGTGGTGCTAGGGCGAGTTGTGGCTCGCTAGGATGTTGGGGCATCCATTCAGTTGATTACTGAAGAAACCAAGGCATTGGGGTGTCCTTCCAGTGGGAGCTGGAGAAGAATGATTTTCTAGAATTCTAGGAAGTTGTTGCTTTCATTTCAGTTGGGGCTGAAAATTAAAGAATTTATTAGAAAAGTGTTCGATGGTTTTTGACCCGGAGGGGGTTTTCCACCTAAAATTCTTGTATCTACTGCGCTATTTTATTTATTGTTATTACTGCATAAACATTAATAATAATTGAAGATTACCTAATGCTCTGAAAAGATTTAGAAGTGCTAATTGCTAAGGAATACTGATTCAGCCCCCCTCCCCCTCCCCTCGGTATTTCCAACACAATACAACATCACTCTGTAAAGGTTTTAGAAAAAGCAGGTGGTTATAACTTATGAGATTACTGAACACAAGGCACTCAAAAAGATGTCTGTACAGGAGACTCCAGATGTAGTTGTAAGGAACTCTTCCGAGAAAATTAGAGGGGACTGGACCAACATTGTGAAAAGGGACTTGCCAAAACACCAAAAAGTCTTCCTCACATATCATAAAAAGAAATCTTATGACGCTAAGAAGGTTGCAGACTGTTGCCAAAAGGAGGTGAAATCTAGATCTTTACAATCCTTAAAATTGGTAAAAGGTAATCTGGCATGCACTCGGAACTTGGCTAAGGATATGCTGCTGTTTTGAAAACTCGTGGACAAGGAACAGGCTGAGATAAAGAAAAGGAAGACAGAGAAGCAGCACAAGCCTTAAAGCATGAAGAAAAACTTAGAGAAGCAAAAAGACAACAACAGAGGCTGAACTTTTTACTCTGGCAGACAGAGCTCTATTGTGAGTTAAGAACTGTACACAGTTCTCTCTTTTTCTTTCCGGCAGTTGGTGGTGATATTGTGGTCGGAGCTGATTCAGATGTGATAGTATGTGTGCTATGGCATGTTGGCATTGATCAATTGTCAAGACATAAAATTGTGATGAAACACATTTTACAAGCTATGACAAATGTTGAATGCCCTACAAAAGATAAGATAATTTTGGCCGAATATACAGCTTTTATCATCATACACATGCAGAGGCCAAAAATAACTCTAGAACTACATGAGAAAGTTGCGATCATAACAAATAATGGAAACAGATGTGCTGGTTCTGAACCATTTTACTTTAGCAGAGAATTTGGTAATCCGATTGATATGAGAAAAGTTCTTACTGGCACAAATGTTGTCTGGAACGAAATTGACAGTGTATCAGCAATTTGATTCTAATGAAGTGAGATCATTGAACATGTTACAATGGTGTAAGTTTTTCACAGAACTTGGGGTCTCTAATCTAATGCAGGTAGTTAATATTGAGAAGAAACTGGATGAGCAGCCTTGTAGTATATGGAAAAACCTGGCATGGGAAGGGATACAAATTCAGTAGGACAGACTGTAAATGATCAGGAATCTCCTGAGTTGATGGATATAGTGACAGCCTTGTCAAGTTCAAGCACATATGTGGATCAAAGTTCACATTTCCTTCAAGGTCTTGATAGTGTGTGGGACAAACTACACGGTACCAAAAAGGCTACTTACCGCTGTGGCAGTCCCGGTGTGGAGGAAGGATCAAAATTTGTACTTGAGGAGAAGAGTTCAATCACGAAAAAGCACAATCTGAGTCTTCATAGTTGTGCTTCCAGACCTCAAAAAGTGCAGCGGTTTCTAGAATTGCAATCCAAAAGTGATGAAATTGGTCTGAAACTCTGGCAGTCTGGTCGTAGTTTACAAGAAGCAGTGGCATTTTTTGTATCTAACAAAATTGTATCTAAAGGAGACTTCGACATTCATTCAGCTCTTCAGAAATCCTGTACAATCCTCAGTAATAAAGATTCTAAGAAGATGAAGCAGCTATGGGAAGCCTTGCTGCATTCCTGTGTTGATGCGTCATCTTTGTTTGAGGAGTGGCATGATAAATATTACATATTTATTGGCTCGCATGCACACAACTTCCTGTGCACTGATGCCTACAGTGGTTATGTGCAATGGGAGGCTGACTTGGGATGCCCAGTTAAAAGCACGGCTGATGTTACAGAGAATTTCACTCAGGTGATTGTTGGATGTTACAATGGATTAATATATTTCCTTGAGTTTCTTAGTGGCAATATCCTTTGGAACGTACAGACAAGTGATGAGCTTGCATGTGGAGGTAGCATCTTTGGAGCTCCAGCTTATGATATGGTTAGGATGGCACAGCAACAATATGTTGGAGCATTCTACAGGCGAACTTGGGATCCTGTTATTAATACGCAGATTTTGGATTGCTTGGGAGAAGCAATCTCGGGAAGCGAGGACTGTAATGTCCTTCTCGAGAAAAGAAGAGAGGAAAAAAATAAATTAATTATTTAATGTTGTATTAAAGGTGATAGTGAGTAATTAAATTTTAAAAAAAGGGATTATAAGTGACTTTTGATTTAATTAAGAAATAAAACTTATAAAGTCACTTTATTATTAAAAAGTGACCCATGGTATTTCAGTGGCCCATGGTATTTGGATGGGGAAAATTATAAAAGAAAGGAGAGAGTTCATTCATGGTTATGATTGGATGTTTGATAAAGTGTTATTGGAGCTCTCGTAGCTTACCATGTGAGCGGAAACCCTTGTAGAATTCCCAGTTTCGGTGTTGAGATATACACCCTAGCTGGTGGCAGTCTGTTTTGGTGGTTGCAAAGCCACCCTAGCTGATCATTTAATTTTGCAAAAGGGGCCAAAATTCTTGAGCAGCAGTGAAGTGATTTACAGCTGGGTTGAGGCCGAATTCCAAATCTGCCAAGAACAAATTTTGTGGTGCCTTAGGGGGGCGAGTTGGCCAGAGATCAGGTGCAAGCAATTCGGGAGTCAAATCCTAGGTTTTGCTTCAAATATTTATGTAAATTTCCTCTTGAAATTCCATTAATAAAATATTGCCGGAGTTGCAGCAGTTCATTTAATTTATGGGTTTTATATTGCAACTTTTATTAATTTGTTGGCAATATCTATCGTGTGAAATTGTGCACATTTTATGGTGTTTTTGGAATAAAAATGCATGTCTTAATTTTCTAAAGCAAATGCTCTATTAAATTTTAATTTAAATTAAAAAGAGATACTACATGTCATCATCAAGAAAGGTGCACCACCTTTTCCAAAGGGATCACAAGTCATCATCATCCATAAACTCATCCAGGAATAGGGCAACATCCATCAAGAAGGTGGAATGCCAAGAAGGGGGCATCCAATGGTCACTTGGATACATCATCTTTCATGGCAACATCCTGGCTTCTTTGGGAAGCGTTTCAGGCTCTGCACAGAGAGGAGGTCATCATCAATGCTGGATCAATCCAAAGGCCAACACTCTTCTCTAAGTGGTCAACGTCCTAGCTACAATGCCTTGAAGTGTCATCAAGTGGGGTTGGACATCCTCAAGTGCTAGAGAAGTCTCTATCAATCCCTTATGGAATAGTTGTTGTACCTAGAAGAAGACATCTATAAAGAAAGGTGCACCACCTTTTCCAAAGGGATCACAAGTCATCATCATCCATAAACTCATCCAGGAATAGGGCAACATCCATCAAGAAGGTGGAATGCCAAGCAGGGGGCATCCAATGGTCACTTGGATACATCATCTTTCATGGCAACATCCTGGCTTCTTTGGGAAACGTTTCAGGCTCTGCACAGAGAGAAGGTCATCATCAATGCTGGATCAATCCAAAGGTCAACACTCTTCTCTAAGTGGTCAACGTCCTAGCTACAATGCCTTGAAGTGTCATCAAGTGGGGTCAGACATCCTCAAGTGCTAGAGAAGTCTCTATCAATCCCTTACGGAATAGTTGTTGTACCTAGAAGAAGACATCTATAACATACCCTCAAAATCAAGTGAGGTCACCATCATAGGTAAAGCAACCATATAAGTATCACATTGGACCACATTTAGAGCAAAAGGCACAAGAGTACTTCATCTGCAAATATCTTGCTAGCTTTCGATTTGTAAACAAGTTACCATACTTAGGTATGGGAAGGTTATCCAGAGCCCTATTAGGTGCTTCCAACCTCAAGAGGAGGAATAGTTCCCAGGTTAACCCATCAATCAGTGGGTGCAAGTGAATATTGGTATGGTGGGGTTTTATTTCATAGAAGATGCCACCATTTGTGTACCATCTATGAAATACCATCATTCTTAAGCATTATAATGTGCAGAAGAAGCAATCATTGTCGGAAATACTAAGAGGGGGGTGAATCAGTATTTTACTTACAATTAGTTAATTATAAAAAATTTAGAGCATGAACAAGAGAACACATCACAGGCGCAGTACACCAAATTTTTAAGTGGAAACCCTTCCGAGAGAAGAACCACTGAATGCTTTTATAATACTTTGTGAGTACGATAATGCTTCAGCTCCAACTGAAAGGGAAGCCCCAACTCCCTAGTACTCTAGAAAAGCATTCAAGTTTATAAGGTAGCTCCAACTCCTGAAAGGATGCTCCTACACCCTGATTTGCTAGCTCCAACTGGAAGGATGCTCCAATGCCCTAATTTTATCATCTACAACTGATAGTATGCTTCAACACCCTGCAAGCTCCAACTTGCCCTAACACCACCTTGCCACCCTGAAGTATTTTCAGGCTACAACCTAAAGGAGACTTCACTCTCCTGCCTTGCACCACCCAACCACCCTGAAAATATACAAAATAGAAAAACTATTTGTGGGCTTCCATACCAAGGATAATGACCCACTTACAAGAATATTCAATGAAACCCTTACTGTTGATATACGCTTCAGATATACAATAAAACTGGACTTCTGCAAAAACTATCGCTAAATGATGTAAAAGCCTTTACTGACAATCTGAACAGTTCAAGTACCTCATGTCTCTGATGCAATGATGCCTTCAATCTTGCTGATGCAAAATATGTCACAGTTGAACCTGAAGATCAAATGAGTCACTGACTGTCAAGACCTTGCCTGAAGATGTCTTCACTACTGCTCTTACCTGTACCTTCTCTGCTCACATATACTGATGCTTCTCCCCTTGTTGTAGATGAAGCCTCTTCTCCAGAGGTCTGAGCCTGACCAGATATCAAATCTTGAGGGACACTCTGAATTAGTCCACAAATAATAATAGTCTGTTCGAAACCCTTATGCACTGAATAATACTCCAGAAACTTCAGTGTCAGTTAAGCAATGTTGCAAGAGATGGGACAGTTTTTTATGCCAAACAAGAATACACTACAACTTGACTTTTGTCTTGCAATTAAGTCTCAGAACTATGGACCATAGATACTGCTTCAGAATAACAGTATTGCACCTTCTGAAAAACCCTAGTCAGTCCTTGAGAAAAACTCTACAAGTAAATAACTCAGTGATGTGATATAGATCAAATCACAAGTTCTAGAAGTGCCTTGAATACAGTCAAGTTAATTCTCTGATTAAGGCATGAATCAGCCTTAGAAAACAATAAAAACTACCAGCAAAATAGCAAACAAAGAAGTTCCAATCAAGGACTAATGTGCCAGCAACTTCAGCTTGAAATAATGTCATGACAATATACTTCAGAACAGACTTAGCAGATTTCAAAATATAGTTCAGAACTGCCCTTTCAAGCTTCAAAACATCAGAACCAAATGCCCCCAAATATTCACCTCAGATTGCCATAGATCAGTTAAGAGAGGATAGGTTTGTTACGCCTCAAATCACAAACTTACCTGAGTTCATACGGCTGCTATAGAATAGGTCAAATTAGGCCTTACAAAGATACGAGTTACCTCAGTAAATGGACCAAACTCTACCTTGGAAGACAATGAGAATACTCTTGAGAAAGATTTGAACAAACCCAGGTCTATTGTGTTGAAATCCTACTAGACAACAGTCTGCAAATTTCGTTGTTTAATTTTCGAATGAGGTCAGATTTGACACATCCTGTTCCAGATTTTGAATAGGTCTCATCCTGTACACATGTGACTTCAACAGAGCTCGGACAGAATAGAGTGTAAGTCAGTAATCTCTCTCACGTTAAGACAGATCAGAAGATAAGTTCCACAACATTCTGTTCCAGACCTAAAACATGTGCTAAGTACAGGGTTGCGGGGGAGCACACACCCCCCTCTCGCTCCCGCTCCCAATTCGCATTCCGAGCAGGAGCAGCTTCGGAGCACCTCGGGAGTGTGCTCCCTTAAAAAAAAACGCTCCCTGCCTTTTCAGGAGCGTTTAGCCTTTTTTGCAAAAAAAATTGCAGTAATGTTCCAAATACATTTTTTTCCAAAGAAACAAATAAGTTTTGAGTGGGGCAGCTTAATAATCAAGCCTATGGCCCTAGTATTGATATGTGATTCATGGTAATGTTAAATTCTTATAGTAATAGTGACATTACTTAAATTTTTAACCAATGTTGCACGAAGCGGGGACAAAGCAGGGATGTTTTTTGGACGCAGGGACGCCGAAGCATCATTTTCCAAAAGTCTAGGAAGCAAAGCGTTTGCGGAAGCATTTGCGGAAGCGTCTGCTATATATATATATATATATTTGCATTTACACTCGAAACAGACATCCCAAACAGGCGTAAGTGTCCAAAACGAGCGGAAGCGTCCAGGAAGCGTCTAGGAAGTGTCCAAGAAGCATCTAAAACAGGTAGAAGCGTCCGGAAGCGTCCAAAACAGGCGGAAGCGCGCTTCCGGGGACGCTTCCTGGACGCATCCGCACGGGACGCGCTTCGGGCCTTAGAACCAGGGGGAGGGGGGGACGCTTCCTACAACATTGTTTTTAACATTACCATGAAATGACTCGGGATGTTTGAAAGTGGTTCCAACCTCAGTGGATTTCATATGGAGAAAGTAGAATTTTAGATTTCATTCAAAATCCAGCAGACATATCAACTTTTCAGGATTTAAGGATTGGGGGATTGCAATGTTTCCATTGAATTTTGTCATGTGTTAGGGTATGGAACTCGTATTTAATCAAGAGCACCAATCTCTCTATGTACCTTGATGTTAGTGACATTGGTTGTCGAACTCCTCTATCAAGAACCTCCTAAAAATGTACGGATCACTCAAACAAAATCTTGACTTGACATGCTATGCTTTTTCTATTTTATGTTAATGCTTAGAGGGCGATATTAATGACAAAGATCCCTATACAGATACAAAGGTAATGACAAAGATCCCTCTAGATATTAATGCTTAGAAGGTGATATTAATGACAAAGACCCTGATTTTCCAACAATACTAAAAAATTAGACATTTCTCATGGTGGCAAGATGCCCAAGCATAAGCAATAGATAATATATTTACTTGTCTTTTCTAGTTTCTAGTAGTTTTTATAACTATTGGCTCTTTCACATTTATTATGATATTTTTTTAAACAATATATGACAATTTAAGTTTGAAGTTGGCAATTATAACTCATTAGTAATGAATTATGAATATGATGCTTCATGAAAGTTGAAAGTTGTTTCATTTCATTTCATTTTATAAAATTTCATTTCATGTTAGATATTATTTGTTGTAATGGTTACACTTAGCTTACAAGTACAACTTTGGTGATCAATGATGAATAAAATGTTATATATTGAATTTGAAAGCTGAAACTTTAAGATTGATGAATCATGAGACTCAATATGTTGTATGTTACTATGTTACTAACTTGTAGACGTGGTTGATGAATATTATAACTTCTAGAATCTAGATGATTGTTGTTATATGGTTCAATCTATGTTTTTTTATGTTTTTATATGTTTTTATATCTAATTCACCATTCTACATGTTTTTGTTGACATATATGTATCAAAATATAAAAATATATATATTATATAAAAAACACTCCGAGATTCGATCCCAAACCAGGAGCTTCTGAAAATGTCGCTCCCACTCCCAAGTAACATTGGCTAAGTATAACAACGTGAGCCGAAAAAATCAAAGATTATAGGGTTGAAGAAGCCTCGGATAATGCACAAATCTGTCCTTGAGGGAGAGACAATTGGCTTCAGAACAGACCTAAGAGCTCAGCGAATTCCATAACCAAAAACAAAAGATAAACCCAAGAACTTTTGACCTTCTTCAAATGTGCTTGACTAACCTGGCCACAGAAGATATCTCAAAGAATTTGTGTTCAAATTGCATGCCATTAAGGAGAGAATAAGCCTCTTTTTATAGTGACCCGAGAAGCTTCTAAGAGGAGGCCAGCTAACCTTCAAATGGAGGGAAACAATTCAAATTTTAAATTAAATGGACCCAAAAACCCCACAATTAATTAGGTCAACTTATACTTTTGGAGGGAGTCATTTCAGATTGAATTTTGAATCTCACAAACAATAGTACCAAATTAATTTTGATAATATTTTTACCACAAAATATTTAATCTAGTCCTTTAATGAAAGTCTTTCTTGGCCTCAATTTTTTAGCTAATGATAAGCTACCACATCAACTCATTTTGGGGACTTTAACCACAAGAAGAGGGCTTTAATCTTTAATTGAGCATATCTCTCAAACTGTGAGGACCCTGTTGACGCGCCACATGTTGACAAACCAAAAGCAAGTAGATACTGATGATTTCTCTTAACTTGATAATTACTTGTGAATATTTGTTGGCTTCTTATTAATATTATGTTCTCTTCATCAAGCAACCAACAAAAACATAAAGATCACAAAGAGACAAAGAACACCAAAAATTAGGCTCCAAGCCAAGGCAAAACTCCACAAGGGGGAAAACCCAAAACTCCTCCTTATAGAATCAGATCAAAGTGAGATATCCAACATGCAAGACCAAGACCAAGAGTGCCACATAGACCCAAGTCCCTCCTTCAAATCTGCTCCAACTAAGTCAAAGTCAATGAAAGTCAACATTGGTCAAATATGGTCAAAACACAAAAATTCGGACCTACAATTTCGCAAAGTTGCCCTAGCACCTTAGCACGTGTGAACAGAAACAAGCCAAAAAATCTGAATTTTCTCTCGTTTGACTTCTCTTCTCTCTCCTTTGACTTCACTATCTTTCTTCTTCTATTCAGCACAGAAATCGATGTGTGTTTGAACTTTGTATGAGGTCGAAGTGTCTTCTATTTATAGTTGTCCAAGACATCGAATAGGTGCCTCTTCTAGACCATCTTGGTCTTGTGGATGAAAATTTGACTTTTTGACACTTTTTGACTAAAGATAAAATAATCTTCTTTTTCTTACAAGGAGCCCAAATAGGACTTTGACTTAAATACATTTCTTTGACTCATAGTAAATTTTGCTTTGACTCGATATACCCTAAAAGCATGAAAATCATGCTTTGACTAAAAATAAATAATAATAATAATAATGAATATAATAAATACATCAATAGTACATTTGAGTTACATTATGAAGACCGACACTAGTTACATTTTCAACACCACATACCGTAGGAATTAGTATGACGAGAATCATCAAAAGACTTGATTTGCCTTGTCATCTTTGTCATCAAAGGCGAGGCTTCTTCTGGCGTTGCTTGGGTTGATATCAATGAGAACAATATTGCAACAATCATAGCACCCAAGTTACCCCTTTCCTCGGCTTGTTTTTACCATGTTATGAATAAAATATAGATATAAATAATGTAAATATAAATAATAATAACACATCATAAATAATGATTAATCAGTAATTAGTTAATGAAGAGGTATGTCCCTAAGGACATAACCATTGGTAAAGAGGTACTTGCGTAAGGTATATAAGCAGGGCCTCACCCTCGTTGTAATCATCTCACTTGTATTCAAATATTTCTATATATAGATTACTTATCCTACAATGGATGTCCTTGTCTTTGAAGTATGCTAAAGGTTATTGTGAAGTACGAACTTTGTTGGTTACATTGGTATCATAGCATATTGCTAAAGTATACAAGCCTAATTTGTTACATTGGTATCAAAGTCGTTCGGTCCTCTAGTTGCTCAACCATTGCACAAAAGTCTTGTTCTTCGATCCAAGTCTTTGGCCGTCGAAATTCGCCAACTTTATTGCCATTGAAGCATTTCGCTACAAGCTTTTGGAGGTTCTCCATTTTCGCTGACAAGCCCTTGGCCATTAGAAAAATATAAATTATAAAATTAAAAAAAAAAAAAACAAAAAAAAAAAATAAAATATATAAATATATATTGGAAAAAAAAAAGAAGAAAAAGAAATTATATAAAAAATACTAAAAAATAAAAATAAAAATAAATAAATAATAAAAAATAATAAAATTGAAAATTATATAAACAAAAAATATATATTAAACAAAAACAAAATTAGAAAAATCATTTAAAAAAAAAATTATCTGCAGGAGATAATCAACGACCGCAACCCTCCACTCTGACAATCGCCAAAATATTTGTCGGTGCCGCAACTGTGTCCGAGACACCCTTCTCGCTGAGAGTCGACACACTGCAACTGCCATACAAGTACCTTATGCCGCCTATGGCCTGCCACTCTACCTTGCCGCCAAACCACCTTTGAATTTCTCCTATCGCCTGCAACATTGCCTTGGCACCCTTCGTAGCCGTTGAAACCCGTCCTACCCCGTCACCGGCCAACCGCCACCACAACCATCGACTGATGCCTACCAACAAGTGTTCGTTCCACCTCAGACAACGTGAGTTCCCGTCGCTCAGTACACTGCTACCACTCCTCCGACCAATGCCCACTCGACTATGTTCGCTCATGTCCTGCATTGGTCAAATTCACTGCAAAATGAAGCTCATCATACCTGTCATCGTCACGATTTCTCCAATTCGATCCGTTGTCATTAACAATGTCATCTTTGACTGATCCCCGCAAACCGACGTAACTGTTGTTGACTAATCAATTAATTAAGTTAAAATCACCATTGTCACACCTATGGGTATAAAAACCAGATAACCATAACCAATAATCGCAGTTGTTCGATCAGCTCTAAAATTAATGAAAATTTTAATTCTTATAAGTAAGCAAGGTGCAAAAATATCGTTCTTAATTGGATGATATTTAAGTCCAACATAAAAGATAAGGTAAATTATTTAATATAAGGTTTTATATTAAATAACTCAACAAAAATATTAGTAAAAGAAAAGAAAAAAAGAGTAATTAAGGTCCCCTTGAAAAAAATTATAAAAAGGGTATTTAATAAAAGGTCCTTTTGTTTTGAAAAATGTGGAAATTACAATTTGCTATAGTATAAAGTACAAGGTGTGAGAGTATTGAGTTATTTACTCATAATAGCCCATCAAGGTTATAAAAAGTACTATTTGAAACAAAGGAATTATTAAGTGAGATATATATAAAGAGAAAATATAAGGAAAAGAAAAGAAGGGTATTGCTATAAAGTTTAAAGGGGTTATCATTCCCCAAATCGGTGTGTAAGACAGCTGGAGGCCCGTGGGCTTGATTGACATGATAGAGCTTTTAATGTTTTGGTACGGTGGGTGGTATCCCCCATGCACTCATGCATATTCACTATGATAATATGCAGTGTCGCAGATCTTGGCAGATCCACGATGGGAAAGTTGATAATCCTTGGCGCCTACAAGTAGTGGGAGTGAAGGTGGAGTTAAGATGGTATATCCAGCGTATAAACTCGAGTCCCCAACTTCTCAAAGAGCCTAAGTTTGTTGGTTACAGGTTCGCAACGCCAGGAACACGAGAGGAATACCCAGCTGTTGTCAGTCTCTGCTCGAGGTTGGCGTATAAAGTCTGGTATGTTATAATGCTATCTCTGTATCCTGGGTGGGGGGTGGCTACTCGAGATAAACTTAGCACCCATAATGGAAAGGAAACATTGGTTAAATTAGCAGTTTTTGTGACTGGCAATATAGGCCTTCTTGATTATGTAATGTCGATTTCTATATTTTTTGGCAATATTCTTTCTCGCATGGACATGTTTACTGGTTTCCGGTTTTTTATCATGATGTTTTCTCTGCATGTTGATAATTGGGTTTCTCGATTTAAGCCTGAAACGTCGCGGAAAGCCCTATGGTGAGCAAGGGTTTTGGAAAATGATCAGGACCAAGTCTACGAACTCAGGGGTGTATGGGGGACACAGTTCTTATTCTGGTTATACCTCGCACCTCAGGAGGTTATTAATTATATATGCTTGTTGGCTCAAGGGGAATTCTAAAGGGATGCAATGTTGTCTGGCATTGCATCCGTTTTTCCAGCCATTTATTAGGTTAATGCTTGTTTTTCGATGGTTCTCTATACAAATTATATTCCAAGTCCGCCTACAATGTCTTTACTTCTGACCTCTGTACAATGCGTTGGGTCACAAGTACGAGGAAGTGGGAGAAGTGTGAAGAAAGGGGCCCCGACCTTGGCAGATATGGTGAAGTCTCAACCCCACGATGGAGCCTCAAGTCGAGGCAAAAGAGGCAAAAGGCACCAGGAAGATAAAGGAAAAGATGTAGATCCATCTCCTAGTCGAAATAAGCGGCAGAGGACAGCGCAACAGAGGACTGAGGGACGGGAGATTGCGCGGTAGGTGACTGTGCGGCAGGGGACTGCGAGGCAGATGGGTTGAAAAAAATATTCAGAGAATCTTTAGGCCACGATCAAGGCTTACTGCAAAGGGACCCTAGCGCAAGCGAGACAATTGATTGTGAACTGGGAGCAGTGTTATAAAAACTAGCCGATCTGAACCGGTAACCGGTCAAACCGGCCGGTTAGCAAGCCCACCAGGTCAAACTGGCTTAAAAACCCGATTTACCTCCTCATGTCGCCTTTTTTTCCCTAACCGGTCGGTTTAGGACAGAACCGGCCGGTTTATTGCCAGGGCAACTATAACCCCCACAAAATGCATTTTTGTGAGTTTTGAAGCTGGTATGAGGGAAATTTGGGGTTGTTTTCCTCCAAAAATAGTCCCTCCAAGAAAAACATGCATACCCTCTCATTTTCCTGACACATGTCAACCCTAACAATGTTGGCAATTAATGGTAATGTTAAATTCTTAAAGTAAAAGTGATAGTTCCTTTAATTTTCATTTTCATCCTTTTACTTAAATTTTTAACATTACCATGAAATGACTCAGGATGTTTGAGAGTGGTTTCGACCTTGTTGGATTTCATATGCAGAAACTAGAATTTTTTATTTCACTCAAAATTCAGCAAACTTAATGGTTTTCAGGATTTCATGGTTTGGGGGTTTGCAATGTTTCCATTTGATTCTATCATGCATGAGGGTATGAGATTGACATTTCATCAAGAGCATGAAGCCCTTTAAGAACCTTGATTGTGGTGGCATTGATTGTTGAACTTCGTTGATGTTGGCGGTATTAATTGTTGAACTCCTCTACCATGGCCTTAACAAGAATGCACCCTTCACTCAAAGGAAAACAACTGATTAGGCATGCTAATCTTTTTCTACCACATTATAAGGTTGAGGAGATGAACCCTTCACTCAAACCAAAATCATTGGTTAGGCATGTTAAACCTTTTCAATTTCCATCATGTTATAAGGTTGAGCAATCCAAGTCTGAAGACTTTGAGCTAGATGATGTTCATGTATCTCTTGTTGATGATGTTTATGTATTTCTACTAGCGTTGAATCAATGATGAGTTTCATGAGTGACCATGTTGATCAGTGATTTGTAGTTTTGATGTCTATTTTTGCTACTACTAAAGTTGTAGAGGAGTTTTAGGAGTCCTCAAACTCGGAGGCATATTATTTATGTAGCTCATGTTGATGATCTCTTGTCTAGTAGTGGTGATGAGTTCGATGATTGATCATGATGAGGAGTGATCATGTTGTTGATCACTGATATGTAGACTTGTAGTAGTTCAGTGACCCCATAGCTTAGGCATTGTTTTCGGACTCTAGAGGCCATTTAGAGCCTCATTGATTATGTATTTTGTTGCGGATATGTATTGCACTCAATGCCATTTTGATATATTCACCTTTACATGGTATACAGATGAGCAAACCTTGCATATTTTGTTTCTATTGGCTTGGAATCACAGTTTTAAATCTTAAAAATAGTTTTTTCATTAAAAATTAATTATTTAATGTATTTTTTTAACCCGGTTCGTTTAGACTTGACCAATCCCGGTTCAACCGGTTCCGGTTCGAAACCCGGTTCATTAGGAGGACCGGTCCAGTCACCAATTCCAGTTTTTAAAACATTGACTGGGAGGCAGAGTTGAATTCGCAAGCTAACCCTGAACTGCCAATCGAAGACTGGGGGGAACTAATCACGGACCCTAGATACACGCGCGGTCATCTCACCCTGTTCAAACAGTCCATTCATCTTTACTGGTTAATGAAGTGCATAGTGGCCAAAGCAATGGCTGCAATCACCAACACAGCGACACACAATGAGGCCAATCCGAGTCTACAAGACATTCAAAACGAGCTCCAACTTATCCAACGTCAGTTGCAGAATCAGAATGCTCATTTGGGCCGCATCGAGCACCATATCCCATGTCTGCCACAATCTGAATTACCAAGATCAAGTGCTAAAGATCCTGCTCCGATGGAATCGTTAGATGATTAATGGGTCAAAGCTGTGACTGGTAATTTTGGCTTATTTTTTGTTGTTTATGTCGGGTAGCATTTATGTTTCAGTCTGATGTTTATTAGTTGGTTTCCAGACTATCAATCTTATAAGGCTTGGCTAAAAAGACTCAAATTATTTATGTTTTGGATGGCTTATAATGAGATTCAGTGGCCAACAAACCTGGTTTCCCACTAGGCAGGTTGAGGCCACCAAACAACCCATATATTTGTAACCTCCTATTTATAGATAAACGAATGAACAGTATTGCTAAGCTTACAAAAAAAGGGTTATCATTAAGTCCTAAGCTCATTAACAAACACAAAAGAAATTCATTTTCGAAAAAAAACAAAAATAAAGGCCAGTAATGAAAGATTTCCTAAAACCTTTAGGAAATGTGTTAATACACTATTTAAAACCAAAGGATCACTCGCAAAAAGAGATATTATAATCTCTATCAGTGCTACTAAAGAGAGTAATTATGTTAGCCCTAAATGTGCTAACCAATTAGTGATTCCTGAATCGAATATAATTGAAAGGAATTTTGTTGATACAAGTGACAAACAATACGACGTAAGCAATCTACAACTAAGTATTGGGGATAATGCTTTTATCTCGCAATTCATTGTGAAAACCTTATTTTCTTATAATAGTAACATTATTTTGCATTCACCTTGGATGGCAACTCTAGGGTCCTTCGTCCTAAATACGAAAAAGAAGTTTTTGACATTTTCATACAAAAAAGAAAAAAATAACACTACAAGATGTTACATTGAAGCCAAATTCAGTAACACCAAAAGACATAAAAGATATTTCAAAAGTAATTTTTCAAGAAGGTAAAAAAATACTACAAAATATGCAAAGGGAAATTGACAAAATCACCGCTAACAAGAATGAATAAGTTACTTGCCTCAAGGACCACAACGAGAAATTATTGATGCAAATTAAGAAACTTAAAAATGACAAGAAATCCTTGAAAAACAAACTAGAATAATTCAACATGGAAGACATATCGAAGTCTTTAGACATAACCATCCAAGTTGAAGAAAAAGGAACAAATAACGAGCTAGTCAATATCAGAACTCAAGAAGATGACAACCCAATTGAAAGGAAAACATATTCAAAAGTTGTAGTTCAAATGATGAAAAACCCAAGTGAAGAGTCTCTAACCAACTCGACGACATCAGAACCTGAAGTAAATCAGAATCTTGCCACACACATCATAAAGGAACGACAAACCAAAAGAACTCCTTATTTACATCTGAATCACAAGAATAGACATCTCAATCAATCTACGAATCTGTATCACTCAAAACACAAACAACAAACTTATGTTCAAAAGGATACTAACACGCGCACAACTCAGTCCAGTGATAACAATTCATCCCAAGTTTCCAGTAATCGAAAGATTCCACAAAAAATTAATTTAGGATGGTCAAATCCTTCCTCTGTTAGACAATTGTATATATCAATCCAAGGATCATATCAACCGGTATCAACGAAGATGATAGTTTTGAGACGAGAAGACATTCGAAACAAAAAAAGAGATCAAGCCTTTTTATCAGCAAGCTTTGAGGACAAAGCTTTTTGAGGAGAAAGACAATGTTATGAATAAAATATAGATATAAATAATGTAAATATAAATAATAATAACACATCATAAATAATTATTAATTAGTAATTAGTTAATGAAGAGGTGTGTCCCTAAGGACATAACTGTTGGTGAAGAGGTACTTTCCTAGGGTATATAAGCAGAGTCTCACCCTCATTGTAATCATCTCACTTGCATTCAAATATTTTTATATATAAAATACTAATTCTACAATGGATGTCCTTGTCTTCAAAGTATTCTGAAGGTTATTGTGAAGTACGAACTGTGTTCATTATTTTGGTATCAAAGCATACCGCTGAAGTATATGAACCTTGTCTGTTACATACCACTTCACTTGTGTGCTTTCTTTAATGATTTTCTTTTTCTTGCATAGCTTGGGCTGCAAGCTTGCTTTTATTACTCTTTAGGATGAAATAGTTTATTATTCACAAGGGTTGGGATATCCATGTTCCTTTTCTTTTGATTTGTTGATGCATTATATTGGAAGTGGTTGAGGGCTAATTAGGGGGTAGAGCTCAATCTAGGCTTTTGTCCACGCACTTTCTTTATCCCAACCAATATTTTGCATTTTATCTTTATGACTCATGTTTTTTCTTTTATTTTTGTTGCATCAACCTTCAAGGGCAAAGTTTATGGTACTCTACTCAAGGATGAGGAAATCATGAAACAAATACAGGTGATCAATAACAATCAAGGCGAAGATTGGGACATGAAACTAGTGAAAAAATAGAAAGTGATAAGTATGAATGACCATGGGCTCACACCATTAATCAATGCCTAGTATTTGTACCCCTCCTAAACAATGGAAAGAAAGGCCTCAAAGAAGGTCACATTGGATTGGAATAGGAGCAGACGATAACCACCAAGGTAAAAATGGGAACAAGAATACAATCCAAAGCAATCAATTATCCAATTCAACCTCTAATTCATACTAATATGTTTTGATTTGTGTTGTTTGGGAGGTACTCCCACAACCCCGGGGTCGGGGGTTTGTGAGGAGTTGACCCAGAAAAGTGGTTTGTGGGCAATGTACCCAAGCAATGGGTTTTGTACCCAAAGTTGTGGGCACAAAACCAAGAGGATAAAATGATATCTTATTCATTGAAAGCATGTGGCTAAGGGGCACTTAAGGCTTCAACGATGTGGCGTTTGATGAATGAAAGATTTTTTTTGTCTTATGATTTAATGGTGTTTAAGCAAATTGCTTAGGTCAGCTTAGACATATGTGATGACCCTTTGTGGCTAAAGAAAATCCACCATGAACACTATAAATAGAAGACAAGCATGTGCTCATTCCTCACATCAAAAGTGCACTCATAAAGAAGAAGACTAATCTAAGGGAGCCGCAAACCTAAGGGAGCTCATCCAAAGTGAAGCAAGAAGATCAAAGGTTCTGATTTCTTGTGTCTTGGATAGGCCAAGTTGGGAGATCTATTGGACGACTGAATTGTGCAGAATTATGGGCATCCGTTAGAGGCCGAGGTTATGTCTGCAACTTGAAGGGGGTCAATCCCCCTATATGTGTGTTGGATAAGAGATCGTAAGACCTGTGATGGAGTAGTGATAAGGGCCAAAGTTTCTTTGAGGCAGAGCATAGGAGTGAAGGGTCTAAAGAAGAGGTTTGCACTGGTTTTTGAAGGTTTGTTCTGGCCTAATTATGGCAGTCTTGTGACTGTTACAGGAACCCTAAAAGAGGGGTCAAAACCTCAAGATCTTTTGTGCATAAAGCTGAGTTTTTCAGGGTTGTTGTAGATGTCTTAAAAAGGTATGTTGACTAGTCTTCTTGTGGATGATTGCTAGGATGATGTAGTATTGGATGTCTGGTTTTGGATAGTATTTAGAGTATCCCTAAGTACAATGCATGTTGTGGTAATTCTCTGTTATAAAGGTTGCTTGGTTGTAAGCCCTAAGTACAGTCCCTTGGTAAAGTAAGAGGCATGTTAGTGGGCAGATTGATTGTGCCCTAAGTATTGTCATATTTGGAGTAGCCAAGTGATGGTTTGAGGGTAGACTTGTTGATGCCCTAGTTCAGTGATTTGGGGTCAGCAAATCAGTTATAAGAGGGAAGAGTTGAAGACCCTAAGAGCAGGCTATCTTGGAGGAGCAAGAAGGTTGCTAGAGGGCAATTTGGTGAGCCTAAGATCAATCATTCTAGAAGCAGCTAGAGGGTTGATAGAGGCAAATTGGTTAGTTGAAGATGCAAGCACTCTGAATTTGCAGAAGTACTTGTGAGAAGCAGAAGAGGTGGCAAAGGACCTGCCAGGTGTTCAAGGTACATGGACTAAAAGGGATGGTGTGAACATTTATTCAGCAAGTAAGTCAAGTGTATCTTGTTCAGGGTAGATTGAGTGTCATAAGTTGTTGACATCAAGCCCTAGTTGTTCTTGTATCAGGGCTAATTGTAAGGGCCATGATCCCTGGTACGGGAGCCCTATGATGTATTAAAGATTGTAAAATAACAAGTTATGGAATAAAAATTGTCATGTATACTACAATGCTTCACTATTGTATGTCTTCTGTTATGCAAAGTGCTAGTGTTGTGGTATTTAGTGTGTTTATGATCGTGTTCTTATATATAGACCTATACCTGAAGTGCCAAGGAAAAATCAACATGGTGTCAGAACTAATGTTGGCCAATGCAAGGCAAGACATTGTTGGAGCAGTTTCTTCTAGCTCTAGACCTTGTGAAAGTCCAAATCTTAATCTACTTTCTTTTCATGATCTATGTAGAATAATTTCTTCTCACCACATTTACACCCCTTAGTGTACTTCTTGTCCCGATTCAAACATAGTCCTTTCTCCCTACTTTCATCCATTTGTTGAGGTGTTAATCTTATTGATTGAGTGAGGTTAGGAGAGGGAGCATAATGTTCCCTACAATTGTTAGTGATCACTCTTCTAGTAGACATATTTTTACTTTCAATTTTCCTTGCCAGATTGAAAGCATGCTCTAGGGATTTTGGTTCAAAAAGATGCACCTCATGTTGGATGCTTTTCTTTAAAGTTCCCATAAAGAGGTCTAACAAATTATTCTCTAAAATTTTCTTTACCCTAAGACTCAACATTTGGAATTATTGAATGTGCTTTGTAATTGGACTTGTTTGCCGAAAATTTAGCAATCGACTAAATAATGTATTGTTGTTAATATTCCAATAATGTGTTATCAATTCCTCTATAGAAATGGATTCAGATGAAGATACAAGAAAATCCTCTTTCCATTCACAAAGCCATTGGTACTATACAAATTGATCTTGTTGTGTATACGTGGATGCCAAATTTAACTTTTGTAATGTTATCACTTGGCGCAGATCAGAGTATTGCTCCATGTGAAATATATATGATATAAGATCATTACCATCAAACTTCCTCATATCAATCTTCGAAATGAGGTAGCTCCTTGGTGCTCACTTGAAGCTCCGATGATGTGGATATTGGAATGGAAAATCATGATTATGGTTGTGTGATTCAAAATTTGTGCTCTTCAATTATGATCAAATGCTCCCCATATGTGATCGAGTTTCAACATAATTGGTCTCCTTATTTTCATGATTTCCTATGATCCTCTCGAAAAGAAGTCTTTCCATAATTTTTAGCAATCCTTGCACTTGTGACAATTGACTTTCCAACTTGAATACCTGGTACTGGACATCTTCTATTTCTTCATGAATCATGGATAAGCTTTATGGAGATTTAAGTGGTAAAGTAACTTTTGAAGCACCCTCAAGAGCCATGTGTGTAAATAATAACGCTCTTTTTTTCTCTTTATCACGAATTTTGAATCACCAAAAATAGATCCCCCAATTAAAAGTCATGCCAATTATAAGTTACATACCTTTCAAAACCTTTATTTTAGACTATCTATATGGTTGACATTTGTCCTAATATATCTCTAAAATTTGAGCCCTTTGAAATCTAAAATTTCAGCTTGTAGTACTCTAATATGTCTTCTCCACAATTCCACAAGTTTGACCAAAATTTGATGTGCCAAGCAAAATTTATGGTAACTTTCCCAAACCTTGTTGATTTTTGACCTTTTCCCCAAAGCAAACTTGTATAGAGTTCCATGTGTCCAATTTTTCAAATATGATTCTCAACTTTTAATCTAAAAACCTTAGTATGTCTCCTTGAGAAGAAAGTTACAACAAAAATTCCAAGATCATTCATTTGAAATTGATTTCAAGACTATTCACAAAGTGTAACTTCCACAAGCTACCAGAATATAAAAATTTTAGCAGTTGTAACCTAGATCTCTCAATGGTCTCTTAAAACTTTCATGATTTAAAGTGTCCTAGAAAAAATTTAGTGAAGATGCCTATATCATCCATTTGAAATTGATTTCAGGACCATTCACAAATCCTAACTTCCATAGGGTGTAGCTCTAAATGTATAGTGAACCAAAATTTGAAATTTTGACCAGATGTGCTTAGAGATCTATCCTAATATTCTCAAAATTTCACAATCATCCATTTGAAACTAATTTCAAGACCATTCACAAACCCTAACTTCCATAGGATGTAGCTCTAAATGTATAGTGAACCAAAATCTGAAATTTTAACCAGATGTGCTTAGAGATCTATCCTAATTTTCTCAAAAATTCCAAGAGCATTCATTTGAAACCAATTTTAATACCATTCACAAACCTTAACTTCGATAGGGTATATCTCCGAAATTATAGTAAACCATCGTCTGAAACTTTTACCAGATCTACTTTGAGATCTCTCCTCAATATTCTCAAGATTTCACAATTTGAAGCTTACCGACAAAAAAAGCTATAGCAAAGTTGTAGCAAATTTGAAAGAAAAGTTTGGAGACTAAGTTTTGAGAAAAGTCTACAGCAAAACTCTAGGATCATATGCTTTGATACCAAATGTTATGAACCATGCACCTTTAAAATGATAAGAAATCAATGAATACAATCCACTTCAAGCATACAACTCCTTTAAAATGAATATAATACAAAATCAAATATGATGATCATAAGACTAGGTCTCCTTTATATATGTGTGCGTGTGAGTGAGAGGCAGGGTATAATTATAATGAAAGGGTACAATGATGGGTTTTGGCCTACATAACAATATAACAATACAAATGTAATAACTCATCTAGGGCTTAATAAGGGGTTTTAGGGTTAACATGTGACGTGTTTATGGCTTAACACATCCTCTCCCCTTTTCTTTTAACCATCAAATATTGGTGGCTTGCTCTTCCTAAGAGCCCCTCATACATTGTTTCATTCATGTCTTCTTTGGTGTCTAACTACAAATATTTATGGGTTGCTCTTGGATTCTTCATTTATGAATGACTTTTTGGTTGAATGTATATGTGAACAATGATGCCTTTGAATTCTGATAACACCACTTGAGTGCCTCGATCTGCTATAGCTATCCCTCCTTGCATGAGGTTTGCCATCTTCCTTATGTCTTCAACCGAATCCATTCTTTATTTGCCTCTACAATTGATTTAGGCTTTCCAGCAGCTAAGTGTTTAAGTAATTTTCTTCTTCCTAAGCTTTTAACAACCTCTCATTATTATCCCTATAACTCTACACTTCCATCTTCAAACTCCTCATTGTTTCTACCAAATTTAATGGATCTATGTTGTTTTTCTATCCATTAGACTTTGTCTCTTAAGTTCCTACACTTATATTCAACCCTCTAACGTCTTCTTTGTCACTATAGGGTCTTTGTGCATCTTCCATCACTACCCTTAAATTACGAACCTTACTTGTTCTTGCTATAGCACTGATTCTACAAGAAGTTTGCATACAAATGAAACTATTAGATACACTTCAATTTACAAGTCTATAGCATTTCTTTTAAATTCTGAAAAGTATGTACATTGTCAATTTTTTTCCAATTAAGCCTACATATCTTTCTTCTCATTTTCCAAAGAATATTGAAGCACTTGTCCAAATTCTAAGCCTTTATACACTTTGTCCCTTGGATTATCTTTCCAATGACTATACTCATAACTCAATCTAAGCACAGAGCTAAAAGTTATGGCTCTTATATATTAGAAATTTTGCCATTTTACTACACTTGTCTCACTAGTATATGTTGAAAAGTGTAACTAGGTTCGGTCTTCACAATGTCATGTGTAATTGTGATTTTATGTAATAGATGAAAAGAAGAAAAATAAAATTATTATTATGCTTGTCTCATGGATTTCATGAGCAAGGAATTTTATTTTAGTGATGGCTCCCATTGTGAGTCTTTCGGATTTGTCATCTAGTCATAAAAGTCAATTTGAGTCTATGTCATGTATGAAGGACCCTTCTTGGGCATATTACAGTTGTGTATGAGTCATTAATGTGTATAGGATAAGCCCTCCAAGAGCAAGCGAAGTATCCTCCTCATGTCAACTTCAAAAAGATTATTGCAAATTCCAAATGACACGTCGGTTGAGCTTGCAGTCATGTCGGCTTAATTATGATGGCAAACAAGTATAAATAGGCAGGGAGGCCTATTTCAAAAGACATATTTTCGGTGGTCTATAAGTCTGCAATTCAGTCAAGCATCAGAACACAGAAAATCTCGGCCTAATTTTAGAAATTATAGTGCAAATTACATTGGAGATTACAGTGCAGATTACAATGGAGATTATAGACAAAGTTACGGTGATATATCACAGTATGGTCCAGTGCTATTTCAGATGAGATGGTTCAATGTTTTCAACAGTGAAAGGGTCTCGGTGATAACAGTGCTACCACAATCTCAGTGCAATCTTTGTTTCGGTGCCACCACAGTAAGAAGAGAACTTTGTCTCCACAGTAAGGTTTAGTTGTCATCACAATAAGAAGGATTTGGTATAACTATAGTGAGAAGGTCTCGTTGTCATCACAATAAGGAGATCTCAGTGTCATGACAATAATGAGATCTTGGTGATGCTAATGTCTCGGTGCTAAGAAGATCGAAGTTGAAGAGGAGTCGAGAAGAGGAAAAGAGAAAAAAGTCGATTGTCAAGAGAACTTAAGTCTTGGTCTTGGAGTGGAAAATAGGTCAAGGGTCTTGGTCTTGGTATTCGTCAATTGGAGTCTCTATAAGAAGAATCTGTGTGGGTTTTCCTCTCAAAAAGTGAGAGGTTTTGGCCCTGGCTGATAGCCTACATTCTGTCTCTTGTCTATTTATGTTCATGCATTGGTAGTTGTTTGATGGAGAAGAACACTAATAATCTAAGTAAAAGAAGATCCTAATCTAAAGAAGTAAAAAGCACTCATAAGCAGTTACTAATCAAAAAGAAATCACTTAATTGCTATGCCCTAGATTTCTCAACATTATAATCAAAGTAGAAGGCCAACTTATGCCACCCATAGAAGAAAATCTACTAAGAACCAGGAAAATTTTCATATTAGGTGCAAATAGTATTCCTAAGGGTGAGCACACATAAACCTTTAGATTTGTGATCTAATGCCCCAATCACTTTTTACAAAATCTAGAATTGTCAACTTTGTCCCTTTTGCACTTTTCCCAAACTAAAATCTTTAGCCAAAATCGTTATCTTCCAAACAAAGAAAAACTAGAAAATCTATTACTTCCTCCTTCTTGGATTTCTTCTTTTCAGCTTCCTCCACTTCCTCGATAATGTGGGCTTCTTCTCTTCTTCTTTCGTTATTGTCCTTCTTGTTCTTAGGACAATCTCTTTTGCAGTGTCCATATTCTTGACACCCATAGCATTGGATTTTAGACATTTTCTTTTTCTTTTTCTGAGGACCAAACTTTCCAAATTGTCCCTTTCTTCTTGTCATTGCAGCATAAGCTTGATTTTGCTCACCTACTCCCACATCAGATTTGGACTTTAGTCCAAATTCTTCAATCTTGCATAGTGACCATAGATCCTGGAATGGAGTAACTTCTTTCTTCCCATAGATACTCGAAGCGAAGTTACCCCACTCCTTTGCTAGTGCATTTAATATAATTGTAGTCATTTCACTATCATACATGACTTCTCCTAGATCTTGTAGTTGATCCCGGATCTCAGATATCCTCATAAAGTATGAGGCTATTCCATCTTCCCTAAACATCTTCAGCTTGTAAAGTTCTTGCCTTAATGATATGACTTCTCCAGTAGTGCTTACAGAATACAACTCTACCAGTTTGTTATAGATTTCTTTTGAAGTTTCGAGTTTAGATACATATGGGATGAGGGGATCCTTGATGGATTCTAACAGAATCCTTTGAGCCCTAACTTCCCCTTTCATATACTTGGCAAGAGTTTGGGCATCTTCCTCTCTTGGTTTTGTGATAGATCCTTTGACATGATCCATGACCTCATTTTCTTTCATATACTTGGCAAGAGTTTGGACATCTTCCTCTCTTGGTTTTGTAATAGATCCTTTGACATGATCCATGACCTCATTTTCAATGAGATTTAGATCTATCCTTTTCTTCCATGCAAGATAGTTTGAAGCCCCAACCAATTTGTTGCTTTCCTTGCAAAAAGACATTTTGACAGATTCAGATAAGGACATATACTTACTTGATAGGATGCTCCTTTATCCTTGTTGCTTCTTTGATGTTGATGATGATATAGAGGATAGAACAATTCTCCTTGATGAAGGTAGTTTTCTTCAAGAATAATTCACGATCCCACAAGGAGTGAGATAACATCGCCTTTTGATCTAGCTTCTCTAGGAAGGAACTTGATGTATAAGTTCTTCAACTTGAGTAGGGTCTTTGTGGTCTCTTGAGATGTCTTGAGGGTTCCACCAACTTCTTTGTAGGCTTCTTCATTGGTTATGATGCTTCCTTTGTATATCTTGACTTCACGATGATCTTTGCTTTGATGCCTTCTTTGAAACTTGATCCTTGTGTGTCTCTTGATTAGATACCCTTTCTTGACTTTGTTACCTTAGCTCCAATACCATGTTGAGAAATCAAGGGCATCAAGTATTAGGTGATTTATCTTGTTTAGATAATTGTTTGTGAGTGATTTTTACTTCTTAGATTAGGGTCTTCTTATATTGTGCTATTATTTGTATTCTTCTTCATCAAACAGCGACCAATGCATGAACATAAATAGACAAGAGACACAGAATGTAGGTTATCATCTAGGGCCAAAACCTCTCATTCTTTGAGAGGAAAACCTGCACAAATTCTTCTTATAGAGATTCCAATTGACAAATACCAAGACCAAGACCCTTGACCTTTGTGCCACTCCAAGACCAAGACACAAGTCCTCTTCCACTTCGATCTTCTTTAGCTTCAAAACTTACGGCCTTTCTTCTAGACTTTTACTACTGCCTCTTTGAATTCAAACCTTCTCTATTTCGACCTCTCTTCCGTTGGAGGCACCAAAATTATTTGTTGTAGCAATACTGAGATCACTTGTTGTGGTAGCACTGAGATATCTCCACTAAAATAGCACCGAGACTGTGATAGGCTCCATTGTAATTGTGCACCAAGACTTGTAATTACTATGGTCACTGTAATAGCATCTGAATTATTCATTGTAATTGCATCCGAATTGTTCACTGTTAGTATCTATGTAATATATCTGAGCTCCTTCACCGAAATACTTGTCTCTAAAATTGCTATCCAAACTTATCTCTGTGATTAGCCTAAGTTCCTGTACTCTTATCTGAACTCCTTCACTGAACTTCTCTGTAATTAGCCACCGAATTTCAAAGAACTTCTTAACTTTGGAATAGGTCGAGCTGCCAATTTATAGTAGTTTGTCCATGTATATTAGCTGACATGACCATATGAAGAGTTGTGTCTCCAATTTAGGTGAGCATAGATGAGTTCTATATTTCATCTTGAAGTTGACTTGAAGAAGGATAACTTGTGCTTGTCTTGGAGGGCTACTTGACAATCCTATTGACTTAATACATTTGTAACATGCTCAAGAAGGGTTCTTCATACATGACATTGACTCTCTTTGACATTTATGACTAGATGACAAATCCTAAAGGCTCACAATGGGAGCCATCTAACAATAAAATTCTTTGCTCATGAAACCCATGAGGCAAGCATTATAATAATAATTTTATTTTTCTTTTTTACATCATTTACATAAAATCACAATTACGCATGTCATTATGAAGATCGGACCTAGTTACTTTCCAACACAAGTGCCATTATGGATACCTTCCTAGTTAAGAGGGAGTGTTGAAAAGTGTAACTAGGTTCGGTCTTCATAATGTCATGTGTAATTGTGAATTTATGTAATTCATAAAAAGAATAAAAATAGAATTATTATTATCCTTGTCTCATGGGTTTCATGAGCAAAGAATTTTATTTTAGTGATGGCTCCCATTGTGAGCCTTTAGGATTTGTCATCTAGTCATAAAAGTCAATTTGAATCTTTGTCATGTATGAAGGACCCTTCTTGGGCATATTACAGTTGTGTATGAGTCATTAATATGTATAGGATAAGCCCTCCAATACCAAGCGAAGTATCCTCCTCATGTCGCCTTCAAAAATATTATTACAAATTCCAAATGACACGTCAGTTGAGCTCACAGTCATGTCAACATAATTATGATGGAAAACAAGTATGAATAGGCAGCTCAGCCTATTTCAGAAGACATATTTTTGGTGGTCTGTAAGTCTGCGATTTGATCAAGCATCAGAACACAGAGAATCTCGGACTAATTGCAGAGATTACAGTGGAGATTACATTGTGGATTACAGTGGAGATTACAGTGTGGATTACAGTGGAGATTACAGACAGAGTTTTGTTGATATATCATAGTATGGTTCAGTGCTATTTCAGATAAGATGGTTCGGTGCTATCAACAATGAAAGGGTCTCGGTGCTACCACAGTGACATGCTACCACAATTTCGGTGCCAACATACCACAGTCTCGGTGCTAACAGTGCTACCAAAGTCTTGGTGCAATCTTTGTTTCAACTTTCAATGCCACCACAGTAAGAAGAGATCGTTATCTCCACAGTGAGGTTTTGTTGTCATCACAGTAAGAAGGATTCGTATAACTACAGTGAGAAGGTCTCACTGTCATCATAGTAAGGAGATCTCGGTGGTGATAATGTCTCGGTGCTAAGAAGGTCGAAGTGGAAGAGGAGTCGAGAAGAGGAAAAGAGCAAAAGGTTGACTGTCACCTTGGTCTTGGAGTGGCAAATAGATCAAGGGTCTTGGTCTTGGTATTCGTCAATTGGAATCTCTATAAGAAGAATTTGTGTGGGTTTTCCACTCAAAGAGTGAGAGGTTTTGGCCCTGGCTAATAGCCTACATTCTATTTCTCTTGTTTATTTATGTTCACGCATTGGTAATTGTTTGATGAAGAAGAACACTAATAACCTAAGTAAAAGAAGATGCTAATCTGAAGAAGTAAAAAGCACTCACAAGCAGTTACTAATCAAAGAGAAATCACTTAATTGCTATGCCCTAGATTTCTCAACAAAATAATCTAACTAGAAGGCTAACTTATGCCACCTATAGAAGAAAATCTACTAAGAACCTGGAAAATTTTCATATTAGGTACAAATAGTATTCCTAAGGGTGAGCACACATAAACCTTTAGATTTGCGATCTAAGGCCCCAATCACTATTTAGAAATTCTGGAATTGTCAACTTTGTCCCTTTTGCACTTTTCCCAAACTAAAATTTTTAGCCAAAACTGTTATCTTCCAAACAAAGAAAAACTAGAAAATCTTCAGTAACAGGAAATCATTTGGATTTATGAGGACATCAAATGTCGAGTAAGAAAACTTTTCCAATTTGGCGATTTGGGGTCCCTTTTCCTCCTTTGAAGTTCCCCAAAATCCCTAAGATGTCTCCCAAAATAGTGGATTTTGGCCTATTTTTGCATCTCCATTCCAAACCATTTGGAATTTGGCCGAAAGCTCCACTAGGTTTCATCATGCATGCCCTTTTCTTTGCAGTTAAAATTTCACCATCAATAGAGTCTTTGTCAATGAGCACCAACCTATTCTTCAAAAAGCACTAATCTACATTTTCTAGAAAATTGGAGCAAAATTTGCAATGTCCCTCACTTGCACTTTTATGGTCCTCCTTACTACAAACCTAACTTTTATGGCACTCCTTACTGCTTCTTGCACTCCTAAATTTTAGGAATTTGCCCTAAATTTTAGGAACTCATCCTACTTTTTAGGAATTAGCTCCTAACTCATAGGAACTCATGCATGCTTGAGGAGAAACTCGTTGTCGTTCCTTTGATTAAGGCACAAATCAAGGAACCCTTTCTCGCTAGCATTTTCAACAATCCCTCTTAGCGAGGAAGGTGTTCCTGGAAGAACATCGTCCACCTGGATCTGTCTCCAACATTACCATGTTCTCTGCTGCTACAACTGCTCCCTCTAAACTAGAAGACTTCCCTGCTTTCTTTTGCGGAACCTGATCTTAAGACATGTTCATTCCCACCATGTTTTGTGAGTCCATCACTTCAGTCATAAGTGCCATGTACCCTATGTACCTCTGTGGTTGTTTCCTTTCGTTGGAAATGATACTAGAAGATTCAACTCTCTTCTGATCTCCCTTAACCAAATCCTCTGCCCACTTGGCTCGAACTTTCCCTATACTGGAAGTCTCTAAATGAGTGGCTACCCCCACTTGCCCTAGGTTATGCTCCTCATCATCCTGTCGGTCAACCCAACTGCCAACTAGCTTAGACTGAAACTAATATACTGGCTGACGCTCCATCTTGAGAGCTCTATCCTACTCTCACTCAACCACCACTTCTCTACTCTGAGCACTCCCTGCCTTGCTGCTCAAGGCTGCCCCTGTCTCAAAAAAATCTGCTCACTAGCTACTCTCTTGCTCCTCCAAGATCATCAGCGCTTTAGGGTCTTCAACAAACTGTCCACTAGCACTGATATGGTTGCTACATCATCACTGTTCTTAGGGACTTCTGGAACTGCCCTCTTATCAACCATATGGCTCCTTTCATCAGCTAAACTAGGGCTCCCATTTGAATCTGCCTCCTAACAGCCCATGACTCCTTCCATGAACATTGTACTTGAGGTCTTCTTTTACTGCCCAATTACAGCCACTTTGCTGCCTCAAAGATGTTTGTCATAGAGCTCCATAGTCAGCCCTTTTAACTGTCACAAATCTGCTCTTTGTTGACAATACTTAGGGCATCCAACCAGCCCTCTCTCAGTCTCCAATTCTAACTAATTACTTTCTAGGCAGCCCACTTGACTCTAATTTGTCACGTCAAGTATTGTACTCAAGGCACACATAAGACAGCCCACTCAACAATGCTTTAACACATCAAATCACAGTCCTTAGGGTTTATATCAGCAACCCACTGACTTTCCTTTTGCCACTTCAAATTGACAGTCCTTAGGGCAGATTTACATGTTGTCCACAACCCTCTCAAAGTTGAAATCTATGTGTTGGTCGATTTTGTTCACTGCTCTGATACCATGTAGAAAATCCACAAAATTATGCAACTGCTAATATGAACAATCTGAAAACTAGTTTCTTTTCATATAGACACAGAATTTCTCTATTTATTTTGCAGCAGAATAGGAACAGAAATAAATACACAATCACACAATTTTTCTAGGGAACCCAACTGGGAAAACCCTCTGCTTGATTGAGAATTTTATTGATAGAAAAAACTGAGCAATTGATCTCTTACAAATAAAAATGTTTCAATCTGAAAGACACACTTGTCTTTCCTACTTGATCTAAGCTTGAAAACCTTACAAGATTGTTGACCTCTGCTACCCTCTACAAACTTGTGCACAAGCTTCTCTTGCACACTCTTTTTCTCACAAGTTCACACACACAAACCTGTGCAACCTGCTCACAAACCAATGAGCTCTATAACCTTGCATCACCAACTCGTGCTCACAAGATAATGAATAAATTGTCTTCATTCCTCCTTATAAGAACTTCGATTAGGCTATTACTAGCAAGTTCTATTTGAGGAAAGTCGAAATGTTGATTGACTAGTTAACAAAAGCTGATTGGTTGTGTTAATTCAGCCTTCCTATAATTTAGGAGCCTGACTCAATCAACTCGTCCTTTAACCAAAATAACTCCATTGGAAGACAATAAACTCAGCCTTACACTAATTGGTACCAGTCAACTGCTTCTTGTACTCCTAACTTTTAGGAATTTGTCCTAAATTTTAGGAACTCATCCTACTTTTTAGGAATTAGCTCCTAACTCATAGGAGCCCGTGCATGCTCAAGGAGAAACTTGTTGTAGTTCCTTTGATCAAGGCACAAATCAAGGAACCCTTTCTCGCTAACATTTTCAACATGAACCAATTAAGGTTTTGCTTAATCAATCTTTCTAAGTGTTCATAAGCAACAGGTGAAACAACTTGCTCTTTTTTCCAAGTATCCAACACCTTTGATTGCAGTTGCTTGCAAATGGCATCAACATCCCCTAAAATCAAGAAAAATATAGTTTGCATGTTGGTTTTTACAATCCTCGAATGATATTCTCTGATGTTGGTGAAGAAACGGTGGAATATCTGAAAAATCAAACCCACTACAATCTACATTAAGCATAACAGCGCACATTTTGGTTCTAGTCACCATATCCAAAATCTTGGGTTTCTTACCAAAGGTAAGGTCCTCAATATCTTATAATCCTTGGAAGCTCTCTACAATCAATTGTAACACCCTTCTTAGAATGTCATCATTGTAGGGGGGAACAGAAGCAATTATCCCTATGATCTCACAGAGGCAAGAAGCAACTACAATTCTTACCTCCTTACAAAGATGTTCCATAAATTTGTGTTGGACCAAAGCAAGCATGGATAGCTTTGTTGCCCAACTTAATGTCCTCCAATCAAAATGGGCTACTTTGGACAAGTATGTGTCCAACTCCTTCAATTTAGAGAGGACATCCCCTGTCTTCATAAACTTCAAATTTTGATCCAAGTAAAAAGAGCCAATTTCCCACATCCTTTTCTTTCTGTAAATCCCTCGGCTGCTTCTGTTGGAGAATAATATGGACTCCTTTGGAGAAGGGTTTGTTGATTTGTCTTGTTCTTTGCTCCATAAGAGCATCATTGTCCAAAGAACCAATTGATGTACTATTGAACTGTTGTTGTCTTCTCACCAAATTATTTATGGCATTTGTGATGCCTTCTAGGGCTTGTTTCCATTTGTCGTCCATGAGAAAATTTTCAAATTCCATCTTTACAATCAGTCAACATGCCAATCGCTTTAATTTAATTCACAATTTTTTAATCAAATTTCTTCAGAAAATCTCCAAAATTAATTTTGCCGAAAATTTAATAAATTCCAATAAAAAGTGGACAGATTTTTCATTGAAAAAACATCACAGTAGAAAACTCAACCAACTTTATTAATAATACTAAGGGATCTTTTTCCATTTTTTTTTACTTCGCAAATTTAATCGGCTAATGTAATAACACAACCTCTCCACGAATAGACTCAGTTGTTGCAATAACTTGGCCTCTCCACCAATAAATTCAACCCAGCAAAATAAATTCGGCCCAACAAGAGAAATTTACTTCACTAAGAAAAATCTGGCACTGCAAGATAAATTTGGCCCAACAAGATAAATTCAGCCCAATAAAATAAATTTGTCCCAACAAGATAAATTTGGCCCAGTAAAATGAATTTGGCCCAACTAGATAAACTCGGCCTTGCAAATCTTTGTGTATGCATCCGACTTAATCTTTGGCACAATCCTGTTGCAACATTTCTCAAATAAAACCCTTCAAGTTGGTATGGAAACCAACTCTGGTACCACTACAATATTCCTTTTTAAATTTATTTTGGTTTCCCAAAAATTATTCTATGAAATTTCTTCAAGAAAAGCACATAATAGTTCTCGCTAAGAATTTGGCAAAATTAACAACCAACACAAAGTTTGTAGATAAATTCCACTACAAAACCCCAGCTATTTATTTATTTATAACTGAGAAGGAAGTTACATCAAAATTCATAGGAGCGTAACAATAGATAAGTTGGAGAAATCTTCTCTGGCTTGATTCCCCGATCTGCAATTGTGCACTTCTTTAGCCTTCCAACCAAAGTTCCAAAATATCAATCTTGCTAAGCTCCATTGAGGAATCTGATTTGATCACTCCTCTTTGAGTGGTTGGGGTATATCTCTCAACATTGAAACCCCTCCCAAATAGATCAGCTAGGGTGGATCATTTACCATCAAAACTAACCATCTACATAATATGAGCTCTCACCCAGACAAGCTCCAAGAGACCAACGACAACAAAACAATAATCCAAATGCCCGCCTAAAGAGTGAGCTCTCATCTCCTTTAATAGTCATGGACTACCAGAATACCATGGGTAAATACCATGGGTCATCCGAATACCATGGATCTCTTTCTTCTTTTATTGAAGTGACTTGTAATATTTTTTTAGTCACTTTTAATTAATTAATTTTCTCATAGCCAATAATTAATTCTAACTTGTAGCCCAAGCTGATGAGATGTTCTCCTTTCCCAATGTTTGGAAAAAGGGACATTACAATGGCTACCTACATTTTTTTGTCCTTATCTACCGCCTAGCACAATCTTAGTTGTTGATGTGACGAGTGAGGCTGAAAGGCTAAGATTTCATTTTGAAACAAAAAGTGATCAATGATTAATAGCTCTTTTGTACCCCAAAATATCCAATGGTCGTCGTTAGATTTGACCTAATGACAAAAATTGATTTTGGAATTAAAAATAATTAACCCTTAACAATGTATTTCATCCCAAATATTCAATGGTTGATATTCATCATGATTAATAACTCAAATCCATTTAGAGACTAAAGGTCCTTATGATAACAAAGTAACTTGCCTCTAAAATATCAAACTATGGGCATGCATCATGATCCCACAATCCAAATCTATTTCAAGGGTGAAGGTGCCTGATTGATAACAAAATAACTTGCCTCCAAAATATCCAATGGTGGATGTGCTTCACAAATGACAATGTAAATTCATTTTGGGCCAAAAGATGCTCAATGAATAACAAGGACACTTGCCACTTAAATGAATCTCGAGACAACATGTGTCCCCCTCAAAATTTTGGAACAATGTAAATATGGTTTTGGATACCACTTTTACCCCCTTAAAATTGCTTTGAAATACCACCCATCATCATGGACCTTGTATCATGGCTACTAGCCAAGCAACCTAACTCCACATGGCATCGCCTAGCACCGCCACGTCATATTGCCCATCCACATCACCTATATCGTCCATGTCATATTTTTGTTATATGCCCATAATTGGAAATTATTGGCAATTTTCATAAATTTTCCAATTTCTTCCATAAAGCCATCATGAATTTTTCTGACTTGGCTTCCCTAGCTAAACTCGAAATTGTACTAGCCAAAATTGATATTGTTGTCATTACCAACCTATAAATTTCATCCAAAATTAAGGATTTTCCTCTAACTTCAAATTCTTCACTCAAGCATTTTATCAAACATATGGCATGCAACTTGTAGTCTTTTCCTATACAATCTAGTTTTTCACTCGTACATCCCTAATGGTGTAACCATGGCTCTGATACCCTTGATCAAACATTGAGAGTATAGGGTATTTCAAAATTTCTAAGCTTTTCCATTTTTCTTAGATTGGGCCCCAACTCAAATTCCAACAATTACAAAACGATCATCGTCAACCACACATTCTCGAAGCTCTATGCTACATCCCTCCACTTCCAACTCTGTAGGGAGCTTGAGCGGATGCAAATTAGAGCTAGAGGATAGGCTAGATTGCAAAATAAACACCAAACTATTAATGACATCTTACACCCAAGGCCATCATTAAAGAAGCCCAATATCATTCTTCGAAAGTTTATTGTTGCTTTGTAGACTTTCAAAAAGCTTTTAACTTTGTCTCCAAGAAGGCTTTATTCTGGAGACTCGAAGACATTGGCATCTCAAATGTTAAAATTGGGCAGCGTTGGGACAAATTTCCCCAAAGGGAAACCCTAAGTCCCTAGAGCAAACCCCCAAGCCCTAAAGGAAAAATTATAAATTGGTCAAAAGGAATTATTTAAGCAAATAATTATAAGAGGATTTGGAAATATTATATATATATATATATATATATATAATATATATCTATATATTATATATAATATCTATATTATATAATATATTATATATATATATATATATATTAATTATATATATTTAAATGTTAATGGCAAATTCAAATTTGAAAGAATTCCCTCTGTGTTATAAGGTCAACCTCTCTAAATGCAAGGATTTGAATTGGCATCAATCAGAATAAATATAGGTTGATGGGAGCACAAGATGAAGCATTATTCTGAGATTTGTGTCTGTAAATATATCTGCATAGCATTTCCTTAGATTAAAGTCTGGATCAAAGAATCGAAGTATGAATCTCTATACACAACAGCGCTCATGTTCTACTGCTCTCGCATATAGCATGTTCTGCAACTCTCGCTAAGGTATGTTCTATGGTTCTCGCATAAGTCACAGTAAGGGTATCACTATGGTATGAACTTGCACATCGCATTACTATGGTATCGCATCACTATGGTCTCGCTCCTCTGTAATGCATGATCTCACACCATTGTATTATGATCACTTTCTCATATCACTATAATAGGGTTTCGTTATTGATTTCAGTATCATAGTCTCGCATCTGTTATAGCACAAGTCTTGCATCTCCCTTATGGCACAAGACTTGCATAGCAATGATCTCGCTCTAGCATAATGGCAATGGTCTCACACTATGGCATCACTCGCTTTACAACTATAATTCAGATGACAATTCTATGATTGACTTTTCTTTGGCATCGCATCATTGTTTAATATGGTATGATCTTGCTCTATTTCTATGGTGGCAAAACTCGCACTATATATTCCGTGGTATGATTATGTTCTATTTTTTTTCTATGGTTTGCATACAACTTTGTGGCACACATGTGATATACAATGATTCTATTTAGTGTATGGCTCATTTCATGTCTTGTTGCCTTGCTTTTATTACAACGGGCTCGCATCCCATGTAATGTGTGACTCGTGGCTTGAACTACAAGAGACAACTACAATATTACTAATAGTTTGTTCTCATCGTGATTGTTACAAAGGACAAGTTATAAATATATTTATATTGCAGAGTTACCATGATTTAAGTATGACAGTATGTTTTATATGACAATGATGTTTAACAAGGACCTAATGGTAGCATAAGAATAGACATTGAATTTGTTGTTGACATAACAGTAAATTAACTATATGATGATAGAAGACAATGTCGTTCGAAGTGCCAGCTCTATTGGCTATGATCTATATTGAGTGACCTGGATATGTCTAATACCCTAGTTGCACCACTAAGCCCTTGATGATGATGGTAGTGTTTCTTTGATGATGATCACAGTTTCTTTGATGATGATAGCAATTCCTTTGATGATGACGGCAGTGTTCCTTTGATAAAAATGACAGATACAATATTATAGCAGCTCTCTTGAACTTGTCTCATCATATTCACTATCAAAGTATGAATTGATTTGACTTGGCCCTTGGAGGCCTTAAGTGATTGATGGTGATATCTCATTTTTCAATGTACTTTATATCTCAGTTGAACAATTGATGAAATCTAATACAAGAAGAAGTTTTGAATTATGGGTTTTCCCCTTTTGTGGGGTTTTGCCCTGGTCTCTGACCAATCTTGGTGTCTCTTTGTGTGCGTGCTTTTCTTCCAATGTTCCTTTTACTATTTTGTTGCATTACTAATGATGTTCTTCTTTCTACATAATTGCATATGATGTAATGAAGTTATAATGTTATGGGGTGAATTCAATGTGAATGACGTAATGCAATTATCTTAAGCCAAGAACAATATAGCCCTATGAAAAAATTAACATCAAAGGTCCTTTTGTCAGCCATCATGCATTTATACGAGTTAGTCCTTGGTTGTCTTATGCACAACACATGGGCTATCAGATTTTATTCGAAGTACTATTGGGTTAAAGCAAGGTTTCCTTTTGTCCCCCACACTATTTGGGATCTATATTTAGGAGCTAGAGTCCTTGCATGAGCATATCCAAGACAATGATGGTCGCCTTCTACACCATGTCTTGATTCTATCTTATTGTTTACGAATGATGGGGTCCTTTTGAACTCTTCCTTGGAAGGATTGCAGAGACAAGTAGGTGTCTTGGCCCTTTTCTGTGATCTTTGTGAATTGACAATTAACCTAGGCAAAACCAAGGTCATGATCTTCAACACATTGACGAAGATCCTCTCTGATCACCACTTCGTTTTCAAAGAAGAAGAGATCAAGATCACCAACTCATATTTATCTAGGGGCACTATTCGCAAGAACTCGCTTCATTTTGTGACATGCACTTCAATCTTGAACCAATAATGACTATGGATCCTTGGACCTTCTTGAGACGTAGTTTTTTTAAAATCATTTTCAGGACATATTGACCAAATGTCAATCATGGACACTCTTGTTTGACCCATAGTTCTATATGGTTTTGAGGTCAAGGCACCTAGTTTACTAGAGTCTGATTGGTCTTTTGCGGAGAGAGTATAGATCATCCTCCTTCGCCACATCGTTTAGTGCAAGCAGACAATTCCTCAACCCATCATTCTTACAGAGATTGGAGCTTCCCCCTTTCGACTTGAGATAGCATTTATCCTCATCTCTATTCTACACCATGTTCGGAGCTTCACTAATATAATGAAGGGGAGTGACCATTATCCATACTTCCCCTATTTTTCATCAGAGTCCATTGCAACTAGTCCTTCAATTCGATCTCAATGTTGGTACACCAAGTTCTCGTATCTCCTTGCTTTCGTTCATATTATGATATACCATCTTCATCCATTCAAATATTTTCTGGATGCACCTGACCACTTTTTACCAACCAAACAAGAGATGAATAAAATCATTTGAGAGGATATCTATGGCAAATATTTACAAGTCACTTGGATAATCTTCAGAGTGGGTTACATCTAGAGATGGCTTTCTATGTTGATCACTTCATGATGATGAGGGATGGACTCATTGTTCGGCACCATTACACATTCACCATTGGATATACACCCTCTCAATCACCTTGGGATAGTTTAGAGTTGCCTCTCATAGACTACGGATTGAGATTAACCAGTAGATTGACCAATCAAACAAGATCTACTAGTTGTGCCATCTCCAAGAGATTGAGACTAAGAAGTGTTTCATCTTTGATAGACCCATGAGATTTCACTACATGTTTAAGGGCATCCAGAAACTCTCCAATTCCTTTTGATACTCAAATAAGATATGTCTAGCTATTTACATGCAAGAAGCCTTAAAACTTCATGCCCACATTCTCTAAGCTCCTCCTAAATCAAAACTTCTCCAACATATTGAGTCCTTTTCGGTGCTCCCATTAGTTAGGAGCACAAAGAGACAAACTGACAATAGCATTGCCTCAAACTCCAAATTGATGTGAATCTTAGGGACCATTACCCTTCCCTTACTAGCAAGCAACTGAGGTCACCTAGACATTACTAATTCCTGGCAACAACAAAGCAAAGAGTCTAGATATTACCCTAGCTCTCCCTCAAGGCACCATTTTATTTTGAGTTTTCTTCATTCAACCTCTAGTGTTAGGAGAGATAGATCTAGTGGATCGTGACCTAGTCCTTGGCTCCTTTCTACGACCGCCCACACTTAGAGTCAAAGGTTTTCCATGTTTTAACATATAGACATTCTGTTTCTACTTTATTTCATGGTCTTTATATAGGAGACCTTTTGGTACTCCTGCTTGTATCGACATCTTTGTAATCAACAGTCCAATTGACCTACTTCTATGGTCATTTGTTGGACATTAATATAAGTATCTTATCTTTATACTTTGATACCAATTTCATCATTACCTTACAATGAATGTATGAGTGCACAATACAGGCAAGCTTATGCAAACATAAATTAAACATTCCATGTTATAGGTGAAAATAATTTTCATATAACATAACAATTAAACAATAACATAAACATTAATAAATTCATGATGAGCCATGAACACCTATCTTTGAAAATTAAACACTAATTGGCTAGAGGGAAAGAAAATTTCACCCAACCATAGCCTTGTTGTTGCCTATACTATTTTGCAATAGGTCACCCCTAAGCTAAGGCTATGAGCCCACAAGGATGAATTTACCTATGGCTAGCTCTAGCCCTATCATACCAGCCAAATTCCTAGCAAATCACAATATACTAACTCCTACAATGATTCCAATCCACCAATTCTCTTCCCCTCAACCTAAATGACCCAAGGAATTGGATCCCCTTCTCTATTATGCAGTCCCTCAAGCTATCCAATTTCCATCCAATGCTCTAGCATAAGTCGACTAAGGAATCTCCCTATTGAGGACTCCAAGAATTCTTAGTTGTAATGGAGTTTTCTCACTAGTACTAACACTTATGCATATAGGCACAATTTCCACATGGAATTCATGATAGCCATAATCATTTATCACAAGGCATAATTCTGCAACTACGACTCCCACACAACCTCTAGGAAGAATAATCAATGTTCCACCAAGTTTCTGGGATGGAGAAATATTGTATATATTGATTTAATTCATCATTTATCATTCTAGAATCTACATTGATTTAAATTCATCATTCATCATTGTTGATTTAAATTTATCATTCACTATTTTAGACTCTGAATAGTACTAAGCAAAATAGTAGATACTAAAGTCTGAAGACTAGAATAATAAATTGAAATCACTCAAACTCAAATTCATTCATTATTTTAGAATCTACATTGATTTAAATTCATGATTCATTATTCTAAAACCTTATTAGTACTAAGCAAAATAGTACATACTAAAATATGGAGACCAGAGCAATATATTGAAATTAAACTCAAAAATAGTAAATAGTGACAAGTCAAAGGTCATCAATATCTATAGTCTAAACTCAAAAGTTAAAACTGGAAATGAACAATGGACAATGAAGCAATGTTATCAAACCCACACAGGTCATTAGGCAAGTCAACCTCAGAACCAGAAACAAAAACAAAACAAAAAACAAAAAACCGATTGACCATAAAATAAATAAATATTCAAATTTTGAAAAAAATACATATATATTCATGTGCATCCATATGAATCCAAACCATTATACACAAATATGCAAAGTTTCTCATGTATATAGCAAAGGTGCATATAACCAAAATAATCCATCTTTGAACCAAAAATATATCAACAAAGAGGCTCTAGGTGGCCTCTATAGTCCAAAAAACAAGTTGTGTTATAAAAAATAACTAGTACTACATATCATCAAAAGCATTGCCTATATTGGAACCCCCCACATGAGTATAACCCTCTAAGAATTAAAATAAGAAAATCTTAACATGTCAAATAAAGATTTTGTTTGAGTGATGGGCACATATTTACAAGAGTCATGATAGAAGAGTTCAACAATCAATGCTACCAACATCAAGGTAAATAGAGGGCTTGGGGCTCTTGATTAAATGTTAATTCCATACTCTCAGTACATGGTAGAATCTAATAGAAACATTGCAATCCCCCCAATCCTAAAATGTTGAAAATTGTTAAGTCTACTCGATTTTGAGTGGGATATCTACTTCATTCATATGAAATCCAATGAGGTTGGAACCACTCTCAAACACCCTGAAACAATTAATAGTAATGTTAAAAATTTAAGTAAAAGGATGAAAATGAAAGATAAAGGAGAATGTAAACTTTTACAATCCCTTTTCTCTTTCATTCTCACCCCTTTACTTTAAGAATTTAACATTGTCATTAACTACATAGCATTAGTAAGGCCCTACGGTTGACTATTAGGCTTCTACACTCATAAAATATTATATTTAGAAAAAATTCAGGGGGAATGCCTAAATGTCCCCCTTTTGAGGGGCTGCACCCACCAACACCCCTTTTTGGGGAATGTGTCCCCCACATTGGGAATCATTTCCCCTTGCGTTTCCCCAAAAGGGGGACATGGGGAAACGTTTCTCCAGGCATCCCCCCATCCCGAGGGTGTATAAAACATGGGAAGCATGTGCCCTCAACCATGGCGGTCACGTCCCCATGAACACTGAGAATAATGGAAAAAGATCACCCAATGACCAAAAGACAAAGATTATATTTGCACGTTTACAACTTGCCACCTGGCAATTAATCCCAAGGTTATAAAGTATAAGATAGAGAGCTTAAGATGAAATGAGATAAAGACTTTGGGCTAAGTAATAAAATATTATTATTTACTTTAGCCCCTTGAGCCCCTAAGCCTCCTTTCATCCCCCTGAAATGGAATCATAGTCCCCCCCCCCCAACCCCTACCATGTTCTTGACCTTCTCCACTTACAGTTTGTGATTTATATTTACTGACGATGTACAACTTACATATTTAAATCATTATTTCACCCTCATCCTTCCATCATATACACAGATGACATTGTTAATCTAGGGACCAAAACTAGTGTACTACATCTTCAAGACAAGTATTCATAAAATCAATGTATCAAATCTACTCAATCTAGGAAATGGATTTCATCCCCAACAACTATGCCAAAAAGTAATCTTTAAAACCCTAACTTCTTAAGATAAAGTCCTAAAGCTCAACTGAGACCTTGAAGGAACTAAGAGGGATGTCAATGTCACCTCACAAGCCCTCTTCACACTTTGGGTCGACTCTCCTCCACCTCAAAGGAGGATTCCCTAGAATAGGATCACTAGAGCTTATCCAATGAAGCTCAAGGTGAAATGAAGAGATGGCTCTAGGAAAACAAGTTACAAAGGTTTAGGAAATAAGATGGGTAAATGGATCAAAGACTAATGTCTTTCCATTGGGCATATGGGGTTGAATCAATGTTCATAAAGGCTATCCTATTAAGGGAAACATGGCAACTGAAGCTGAAATGTACAAGCTATGAAGACCCCTTCCCTGTTGTCGCAAATTGCATAAATGTAACTATAAGATCACAAAAGTAGATGAACTCTAGCACTTGTGAAAATTATGATAATCTGGAGTGAAATCTATGTGCATTTAACCAAGGGTTGAGAAAGAATGCATCCATAAACCATAACCCGAAGATAACACAAAGGAAAAGGAATAAAGTTACCAAATTCACCACTCCATAAACATTTGTCAAGATAACTCTAGCAACATGAGAGAGCATTAAATCTACAAGACATCTGCATCCACAAAGCAGTTTCATCAATCCTCCAAAGGCATCCAATAGATATTCAACTAAGCTCTTAGGAGAAAGTAAACCCTTATATAGATTTCAGCTCTATCAATTTCCTTTCCCTGGAGATTTCACCCTTATTGTTATTTCAGCTCTATCATTTTTTCCTAGATCAGCTGGATCTCCAAGGAATAACAATAAAATATCCTTCTAAAAAAAAAATTATTAAAATAGCAACAAATTGTTGAGATCCACTTTCTTCTCCAAGAAGAAACAATAAAGTATCTAAGAAAAACAATATAATAATGCTCTCATGTAACCAAGTCCCTGATACAAAACAACAATAATAACATAATGTGGGTTATGCCAGTGGTCTTCTCCAAAGTGGTCGACAATGTCAACAAGCTCCATTGTGTGCTTTCAAACTTCTCCAATAGATTTCTCCTCTAACAACCTCCATATATGAATAACCAACTTCCAATGGCACATATGGTCAAAATGTGGTGAGGGTTTCAAAATGGCAAATTTAACATTGCCATAACTGAGAACTCTATTAATATTTATCAGATTCTTTGATATAACCATTTCTTAGAATTGTCACAACTGCTCTATATCTAATGGCACTAATTTGGTAGCAACAGGGGCACTCTTTCAAAATATATTTGTTGATAAACTAGTATGAAAAGTACCCTCCCACACTTGTCATCCAAAAAATAGTAAGAAGACCAAGTGATAAACAAGTACAAGTGGCATGTGTGGGCACTCCAAGCCAAAATGCACCATCAAATAGCATTAATAGATGTGCCAAAGATATCTAGTAAAGGTTCGGCCCACAATGAAGACGAATAAGACACTCACATGTGTGCATGCACACTAAAAAGAGGAAAATCCTCTCATATGTGCCAAATGAAAACTCCATGATGTGGTCTTCAAGGTGTAACCATTTCCTCAATGAATGTGCAAACGGCTAAGTACAAGGAGGAAGAGATCAACATAACAAATAATAACACTCAAATAGGCTAGGGTGCTCACAACATTCGCTCAACCATGCCAAAATAAAACCATTGAAGGACTAGAAAACACCAACACAAGGAGCAGTAATTAATAATCAAACTTAGGGAAACCCTTAGTTGAGGGGTTCCCTGTTCCCTATATGGAAATGCACCAAGGGTCAATTAAATATTTGAGCAAATGCTAAGAAAAACCCTTTAATACACCTCACATACTAGAAGAGAACCTACAACCACTAAACACATGCCACACCACCATGATGAACATATCCACCAATAATTACTCAATTGTCCCATCAATAAAAGCTATAACATCCTACATCATCATCATATAACCTAGAACCTATTGATGGGTAAAATGTGACTATCGCTAGAACGTCATCAACGAGGGGAGGAAACCCGATCGTGAGTCCCAATTAGACTCATTTTCATTTGAGATGGTACCCTCCAACTGGTATGTGGGCCCAATTACTGTTTTGAGGGTAAGGAACCATTTTCTGAGCTATATACTCCATCTACTATTAGTGGCATTTTGGTTATTTTGATTTAATTTTAATAACAATTTGTTGAGGATTGGGGAGATTTATTATTAGACCAAATAGAATAGAAAAAACATTGACTAAATTATTTGCTTAAATATAAGCAGAGCGTAAGATGATTGCCGACTTGTTAAAATATTGACCTAATCTATGACTGCAGGAAAACAAACTTTGTATTAATATTCATCAATTAATTTTAAATGAGCCCCGACATTCTCATAAATTTATGCCAATATACAAGACTCATACAATACAACCTAAACAATTTACCATACAGGAACAATACATATATCTCCTGGACAATTTAATTGTATTAATCAATAGAACAAGGCCTTCATTACAATATATTGCAAAATGGGGCCTTCAACAAAGGCATTCAGTCTTACAATCTTCTCCCCCCTCTCTTCCTCCTTTCTATGGAAGGTCTTTCTATTTATATATTTACAATACAATTACAAAAGGGCCTTTGGCCAGTAACGCCTTAGGCGTAGTGGAAGTGTTAAGACATCTCTAATAAACCCTATAGCCAATGCATCTTCCAGGCAGTGTGGATGTTTAGGATTTCAAAAACCCTAGGGTCTTCCATCTTTTGTAACTATCACCTTCCCTTCAATGCTTGATTTGCTAGTCTTTACACATTTGTCTTCATATCGATGGTATAGCAATGAAGTTGTGTCACCTCTCTAGTGGGAATGATGATGAACTTTTCAATTGATTTTTCCTTCACCCTTTGGATTTGTTCGATCTCGAGGACTATCGTGGCTTGGACTTTAGAAATGTCATGGAGTACTGGTCTGGCGAAGGTGGACCTGGATAGGACTTCCAATGTTCTGAGTTCCCATTCTTCTATCATTTCGGTGGCTACATCCCAAATTCTTCTAGCCAATTCAATGGCTCCAGTCACCATTGAATCAAAGATCGATCCTTCCACTTTTGTTCATTGCCTAACTGTGGCAATGAATCTGGAGTGTCCACCTGCTCCTTTTTCCATTCAAGAATCTATTCGAGAGATTTGTTGGCTCTATCAGAGACTTGGGATTCAACATCAATTTCACGAGTTACATGTTCCAACCAATGTTGCAAGATCCGCCACCCCCCCCCCTGAGATCAAGAGATGAATTCGCACCGGAGACGGATCCACTACCGATCCTCCAGCAAAACTGCAATTCCAGAAAATTCCTAGAAATTTATGTGGTTCCTAGAAAAACGGAACAACGACAATTTCATGCACAGTTCTGTCAGCCCGATCTGCAGTTCCGACACGGATCCCACGCAATTTCGCCACAAATCACAACCGAATCCGAGAGAGATGTAAACAGTTCCGCAAACTTCTTCTTTTTTAGTTGACTTGGGTTTAAGTGGGATTTTGTGAGTTGAGGGTGAGTTAGGGAAAAGACGCTTGATGCTCCCTAGACGATTCCTAGATGCTCCCTAATGGAAATGTTAAATACTTAAAGCAAAAGTGGCATTTTCCTTTATCTTTCATTTTCATCCTTTTACTTAAATTTTTAACAGTACCATGAAATGATTCAAGATGTTTGAGAGTGGTTCCAACCTCATCAGACTTCATGTGGAGAAAATGGAATTTTATATCCCATTCAAAATTCAACAGACTTAACAATTTTTAGGGTTTCATGATCAATGGGATTGTGGCATTTCATTAGATTATATCATGTATGAGGGCATGTGATTGGCATTTAATCAAGTGCACCAAGCCCTATATGTACCCCAGTGTCGGTGGTGTTGAATGTTGAACTCTTTTGTCGTGGCCTTAGCAAAAATGCACTCTTCACTCTAAGTCAAAATCATTAATCAAGCATGTTAAGCTTTCTCTACCATATTATAAGGTTGGACTAGGCCATTTGACCAAAATTGGGCAATGTTGACTAATATCCCTAGAGAATCGAAGTAGAGGCAAAGGCTAGACAATAGGAGAGGAATCTAGAGTCAAGATGGCTAATGCATCTAGATAATTGATGCTCGAATAATTAATCATTGAATAACAATGGATGCCATATCTATCTTAATTTATGAACAAATATGCATGTTTTCATATCCTCTACAACTAATTTGGTATTTTGGATTATATATATATACGCTTTGCTTCCAAAAAACGTCATCGATTCGTGCAATACTGGTTCCAACTATGTGAAATAGTCTTGAACCCTGTTGCAATTTTTCTATAAATAAAATTTGTATTCTTTGAAAGTCATTATTGACTCTAATCGCCTAGGCTTTCTGTACCAGGAGACCAATATGAGTCCTTGTGCCTGTTCAATCCTTGCATTAATATCATGTTTATGACTTTCATTCAAAGTATTCAACTCATTAAGATGAGATTCCTTGAGCTGCACTATGTGTTGTTCCCATTTAGTCTTAAAGGACTCTAATAATGCTAAACGTTATGTTTCCAACCCTTCTTGTTTCTTGGCTTCCAATCATTGCCTCTAGTCTTTCAACTATTGTTGCAGCGACTTCACCATTTGACCTAATTGCTCCACATTCAAGGATAAGCTTTGGGTGGTAGCTTTATTTGTTGTAGTCAAAGCTCCTAGAACTAAGGTTGTGTTTATTGTAGCCTGTTGGTTGCTCTGCCCGGCTATACTCCATATTATCCTCTGCTATGAGCTTTTATGAATAATTGCTTCCTCCCTGGTGGTTCTGATCTTTCTCCTCTTTGGGACATTGTGGATAACCGCTCTCCTAGATTTGTTGAAATAATAGTTGCCCAACTCAACGACTTTCATCGAGATCCCTGGGATGATCTGAGGGAGGTTTCGCACTTGTTTGTTTGGTGATCGATGGGACGGAGGAAATCTAACGAGCCCTTATACTAGAGTCACTATCGGAGAATGTGGCTCCGAAATTTCCTATTGTCAAGAGGATTCCAAGGAATACTATAGCTATTTCCCTTTGCCAAAGCATCTATCCAACACATTTATCTCCACTTGTGGTTCATCATCGTCAATGGTTATATGTTCGATAATTGAGGCTTCGACTTGGGCATGCCTTTGTTTCTCTACTATCATCTCCGCCTCAACTCTTTTCTTTTTTAGGGCTTCAGCTTTAAGCCTTTCCTCCTTAGTTTTAGCCTCAATGAGTGTTGAGAAATCTAGGGCATAGGAATTGGGTGATTTCTCTAGCAATGATAACTGCTTGTGAATACTTTTTACTTCTTTAGATTATCTTTGACTTAGATTATTATAGTGTTCTTCTCCATCAAACAACTACCAAACCATAAACAATAATGAGATAAGAAACTCAAGATGTAGGAGATCATCCAAGGCCAAAACCTCTCCAACTTGAGAGGAAAACCCAAACAAATTTTTCTTCTTATAGAAACTTCAATTGACAAATACCAAGACTAAGACCCTTGACATATCAACCTCTCCAAGACCAAGCTACAAGACTTCTTTGTTTGATTTCTTCTTCCTTGAGTCAACAATGGTTAAACTGCTTGCTTCCCCTTTTGTCTCGGTTATCCTTCAAATTTCAGCTTCTTGGTTTAGACCTACACCTCTCGGCCTCTTCAGAAACCCTAATTGCAGCATGTGTGAGAGATTTGTCCCTTAATTCCCTTCGCTTTAGGTGAAGACTCTTCCTTTTGCAATTTGGCTTGAGAACCAACTTGATTTTCTCCCTTGATTTGACCTTCTAGTGTGACTGTGATATCTCGGCTCCTTCTGCAATAGATAGCACCACTTATTCTCGCACATGGAGGTATATTAACCCAAAAACGGAGAAAAATCAACTCTGTTATGATCCTCCTTCCTTCACTTGGAGATTATCCTCTTCTTTTGTGATCTTCGCACTTCTTTTCTATCCTTTGATGCTTGATCAAATTAGTGTGCTAATGGAGGTCGAGTCCTTACTATATATAGTGGATTGTTCATCAAAATAGTCTGACTTCACCTTGTGACTAAGAAGACATGATTGTCTATAATGATCTTCATCTCTCTTGAAGGCCGACACCGACATGAGGTAGTGCTTGTGACAAGCTCTTGGAGGGTTTGTGACACAAATAACTTCTCCTTTTACAATGTGTAACATGCCCAAATGGGTCTTCAATACTTGACATTGACTCAATAGACTTTATGAATTGATGATCAATCCTAATAGCTCTCAATGGGAGCTTCATCTATAAAAATAAAACTCCTTGAGCATGAAACCCAGGACTCGAGCATAACAAAATAATTTTATTTTTCTTCTTTACATCAGTTACGTAAAATCATGATTACACATGTCATTATGAAGACCGAACCTAATTACATATTTCAACATTGAACACCTACATCTTAGAAGAACATTGCTCCCTTTGTTTTTCTCTTTGTTCTACTTTCAAAAACTAGATAGGTGGCAATCTGGTAGATCTACCTGTTCTCTCAGTTGCGTTTTTAGATTCAACTCCTCGTACGTGAGCACGTCCTGGAACACTGAGTCATCAAAGCTAGACTCGTGTTCATTATGGATATGTAAGCTTTACAAACTTGCAGTGCTCTTTCACCAAGCTATGGGGATCATGCCTCCTAAAGATGCATGTGAGGAGCTTGAGCTTCTTGATGCAATCAGCTTCTTTTACTACCTAGGGAAACTTCGTTAAAGCGTATTGGCCTGTTTTTATAGGGAAGCCCAACCACGACCTTCTATTGGTGTTAGTTAGGGCTAATGCTACCTCGGCTCCTACAATTTAATAGACAATCTCCCGAATGATAAGCCTGTCGAGAACCAACTGAGGCATCAAATGAGGGGGCATCAAACAGTACAATATCCTCACAATACCAGTTTCCCATTCTCTTGATAACATTCCTTGCTTGTTTGAATATGCTAGGTGCCAAAAAATTGAAGAGGATCTTATGGGTTTGGGCCAAGAACTGGTTGCAAAATTCATAAAAGAATTTGTGGTAGTGGTCTGCCCACAATTCTTGACAATAAATATGTACGAGGGGGGCGTTGGAGTCCATGTCCAGTTCATTCCTGAGAATTCATTAGCGGCACATAAAGCGTTTATTGAATAGGCCGACATGTAGAATAAGGGCCTTTGATTGGCTGAAACGTCCTTCACTTTCAAGAGGCCTTTCAGTGAATTACTCGACAAAATGCTTTACTAGTGAAATATACAGCTTGTGGAAATTATGTCCGCTGCCAAGGGCAACCACTCAATTTTGAAATGAGAAGTGTTGAACTCACCATAAAGTCTATTGATCATGATTGTGAGGTGGTGAAACAGCACCCGCAAATGTTGTGTAGGGTACTGTTTGTTGGCACATTCTTTGAACGAATCAGTATCCAGCCACCAAACCTTTACAATCTTGATAAATCTAGGGTGGGTTGCGATGAAATTATCTAAAAATTGCTTGTTCAGTTTGATCTTAGTTGGCTTGAGATGGTACATTTAACTGAGGGCATCAAGCTTCATAGAGGTTATGACTTCATCTTTACCGTTGATAATGACCTCTTGCTTTAGGTCGACTTACACCACGACCCACTTGGTAATGTCATTATATGGCATCATGGGTGGCCTAGTGGTGATCCGATGTATCTCAGATTTTTTGATATTACATAGTGTTGCCCTCATCTTGTGTATCGAACTAGGAATGGGCATAGGTGCAATAGATCTCACCCCAATTGGGATATATGTCGTGTTAGTTTTTGGTAGCATCGAATGTGCTCTAGCCATGAAAATTGGTGGAGACGCTAAGGCACATGAGTTCTAAAGAACCCAAAAACTGTTTGGTAAAATTCCACCCAGATTGTATTTTATTAAAATAATTAACATTTTTAATGAAGTTCCTAAGTCTAAACTTAGGAAAATTAAAAAATTAATGAGTATTAATCAAAATATGGGTGAGAATGATCTAGAAGGCAGATCAAGTCATGTTTTAATCTAAGCCATTGATTAGAGACTTAATCTCAGTCGTTGAAGTCTCAACGAGAAAAGTATAAGAAGGAGGCTTGGGGTTCATTTAGAAACATACATGGAGAGAACAAATTGATCTAAAGTTCGATTTTTGGGGCTAGGAAGCTGAGAATTCGAACTGAGTGATCAGTTGCAACAGAGGGGCAGGTGTAGTTCGGGAGTACTGACAAAGAGGTGAAGAGAAGCTATTGGAGGCAGTGCAACAGCCAAGAGGACTGACGTTGGGCCAATCTGGGCCCACGCAGGCCTGACACAAAGCCAAAAGGGCCAGTGCAAAAGCAGAAGTTGCCCTCCACGCAAAAAGTCGGAACTGTCGGGAACTGCAAGAACTGTCGGGAAGGTTGACGCAATAGGCAAAAGAGATAGCGCAGGGCTGACGCAAAGCCTGAAAGGCTGACGCATGCCCTACACAGGGCCAGCGCAAAGGTACCCAAGGTTAGCTAGTTTTGTTGTCAGATCAACTGGAATCTGCCAGGTGAAGTGAGGTAAAACTCACTCAGTTTTTCCGCCATTGTATTTTCTCTGTCACTAGATTGTCGAGAGGGCATGCAGCATTTGTATTTAGAATTACTGCTTAATAATAGAAAACCTTTAGAGCTGCTTCACCTGTTTTCCCAGATTGGGTTTTTCCGGGGACTATTTTGTCCAAAAATAACGATGTGCTATGCATCTTGTTCTTTGCTTAGTTTTATGTTTCATGTATTCAAATATTAAAGTAGTGTAGTCTGCGGAAATAATTTGCTTCAGTGTTATTCAGAAAACAACTTCATAATGTATATTAAAATCAAGTAGGTGAAGTAGATTCAGATTTGCTACAGTAGGGGTTCCTTGAGGATTAGGAATGTTCACATGGTATCGGAGCATTGATTTTGAAACAGGAAGAGCAGATCTAGTGTTGAGCAGAGAGGCCAAAAGCTGCACTTGGCAGCAATTCGAATCCTCTTGAAGGAATTGCGCAATCCTTGTCGGGAAGTAGAGATTACAAGGAAATCTCTCTCTGAGAGAGTCGACAGAGTGGTACGATTTCCAATTCGTGAGTTTATAGAGGCAAAGGGAGTGATGCAGAGCCTCAGCACAGTGCTTGAAGGGCGCAATTTCTGTCGGGGCAAAAATACGTCAGAAAAGAGCGAAGACACATAGAAGGGCAATTTTCTCCTCAAAGAATTTTTTGCCAAAAAGTTTGAATTTCTCACTTGTCAGGCAGCAATGCTGAGCAGTAACTAGAGGAGTCAATTCAACAATTTGGGTGAGATGGCATCACATGGACTCAGAGATCAGGACAGGTTGGAAGGAGCTTCCAACTATGTCATATGGAAGACCAAAATCTTAGTTGTTCTAGAGGAGTACGATCTCGAAGCCTACGTCAAGAGTGTTGTGGTTGTTCCTACTGACAATGATCAAAAGAAGAAGTACAAGGCTGATCAGGGGAAGGCGAAGAGGTTCATTCTCGATGAAGTTCGAGATCATGTCATCTCACAGTTGCAAGGCAAAGATACAGCCCGAGAGATGTGAAAAGCTTTGTATTCATTGTATGAAGGTTCTTCCAAACAGTGGAAGATGTACTTAGAACAAAAGTTGCAGCGGACATTGATGCAAAAGGGAGAAGGGGTTAACTCCTATCTTCAATGTCTTCAGGACACCAGAGACCAGCTTGCTACAATGGGGTCTACTCCTCAGTCTACTGCAATGGTGAGGACGGCCTTGAATGGAGTCTCGGATGAATGGCAAGTCTTCGTCCAAAGTATATTGGGTGGGGAAAGACTACCTTCATGGGAGGAGATGTGGGTAGCTCTTCAATAGGAAGAATTAAGGAGGGACCTGGTAAAGGTCAACCTCACTGGTAGCAGTGGGAGTGGCACGAAGACCAAGGAGGAGGAGGAGAACGCAGGTCTAGCATCAAAGGGACAGCAGAAGCAAAAGCGGAAGGACATTTCTTAGGTGAAATGTTTCAGATGTAGCGAGATGGGCCACTTTGCATCCCAATGTCCTTTGAAGCAAAAGGATAAGGATGAGAAACATGATCCAAAGGCTGCTCCAGCAAAGACTGACGAAGATGAGTTTACCATCAGTGCCCACGCATCTCCAGAAGGGAAATGGGGCGATATTGAGTTGTAGTTGGGAGAACTACATGTGGGCAGGATCCTTGAGGAGTCCACCTCTTGGATCAATTCCTTGCTACAAGAGCCCAAGATTCAGTAGTAGCGAGATGGACTTAGTGTCAGATGATGCAGTGGATTATTTGGAGAGACAGACGCAGTAGCCGGAGACCAGAGACTGATCAATGCAGAGTAAGATTGGCAGCAGTGCAGAAGTCAGCAATAGCGCATAAGATACAGAGGGTCAGAGACTAGCGCAGAAGTTGAATTTTCTAAGTCTATCTGTTAGAAAATTAATCTGTATTCTACTGGTTTATTTCTTCTACATGTAAATTTTGAACAAGTTATTTAAAACATTTAAATACCGAAATAAACACAATACAGTCACAACATCTACAAATCATAAACTGAAAGAAAACAAGCACACAAGTGACACCGTTATTTTTGGAGAAATGTCCCCGGAAAAACCCAATGCAAGAAAACCAGTGTAGCTATTCTGAGGGTTTATTATTATGCAGTATTTCCTTGAGTACAATTGGGTGCCTAACTAGCTCACCCAATAGAGAGAAATACACGACAACGATACCTCTATATTCAGAAACAGATATTCAGAAAACCTGTCCCACAAAACCCTCTCTGACATAACCGAAGCTCACGGTTGGCCCTTTTGGCCTCTACGTCAGCCCCAGAACCCTCTTTGTTAGCCCTCTGAGGCACTGCGCAGCCTCTAGGACCCTTTGTGTCACTCCAGCAACCTCTACGTGGATGACGCAGTCCCTCTAGCCTCTGTGTTGTCTCTGCTGGGCTCTGTGTGGCCTGAACTGGTTGCTGCTCTTGCTTTCCCTACTTTTGCGCTAGTCTCTCAGTACTATCTCTACCTCTCTGTCCAGTACTCACTGCCCCTCGTTGCAGATTATTGATTCAATTTTTCTTAGCAACTCTGCTCTAGCAAAATGAATGACTAATGACTCTGGTGTGTTCTTCAACTAACCCTCGAGCCTCTTCTTATACTTTTCTCGCTGGTCCTTCAACGGTCGAGATTAAATCTCTAATCAACGGCTAAGATTAGATTTGACTTGATTCGTGACTTTTGGAACCTTCTAACCCAGTTTTATATTAATACCCATTAATATTTTATTTTTCCTAAGTTTAGACTAAGGAACTCCATTAAAAATATTAATTATTTTAATATCTCCCAAACCGAGTACAATATGTCCAAACCATTTATGGGTCTTGGAGATCTCATGTGCTTTAGCCTCTCCACCAATTTGCATGGCTAGATCACATCCGATGCTACCCCAAATCAACAGCCGGAGACCAAAGACTGATCAACGCAGAGCAAGTTGGCAGCAATGCAGAAGTCAACAATAGCGCAAAAGATACAGAGGGTCAGAGACTAGAGCAGACAGATTCCAACATTCATGGTATTATGTTGAACACAGTTAAGTTCAATTCATTTTGGATGTTTTTCAGTTGCTTATCTCAACAACTGAGTTGCAGTATGAATGCAGTGTTAGCAGTGGCAGTGCTAGCAGCATAGCGATGCAGCATTTGAGAGGGAGTTGTAGTACATATGCAGCAATAGCAGTGGCATTGTCATGGGCAGTAGTACATAAGCAGCAGCAGCACAGTGTTGGTGTCAGCAACAGTGCGGAAAGGAGGTGCTTCAGAAGCAGAGCAACATGCAGTTGGACATTGTTGCTAGAGCACTTTCCTCGCTAAGAGAGAATGTTAATTTTTGGTAGCATCAGATGTGCTCTAGCCATGAAAATTGGCGGAGAGGCTAAGGCACATGAGTTCTAAAGAACCCAGAAACCGTTTGGTGAAATTCCACCCAGATTGCATTTTATTAAAATAATTAATATGTTTAATGAGTTTCTAAGTCTAAACTTAGGAAAATTAAAATATTAATGGGCATTAATCAAAATATGGGTGAGAAAAATCTAGAAGGCGGATTAAGTCATGTTTTAATCTTAGTCGTTGATTAGAGACTTAATTTCGGTAGTTGAAGTCTCAATAAGAAAAGTATAAGAAGGAGGCTTGGGGTTCATTTAGAAACACACATGGAGAGAGCAAATTGATTTGGAGTTCGATTTCTAGGACTAGGAAGCTGAGAATTCAAACTAAGTGATCAGTTGCAACAAAGGGCAGGGATAGTTCGAGAGTACTGACAGAGAGGCGAAGAGAAGCTACTAGAGGCAACCCATCAGCCAAGAGGACTGACATTGGGCCAGTCTGGGCCCACGCGGGCCTAAGGCAAAACTAAAAGGGGTAGAGCAAAAGCAAAAGCTGCCCTCCACGTAGAAAGTCGGAACTGTCAGGGAACTGTCGGAACAGTCGAGAAGGTTGGCGCAATAGGTAGAAGAGACATCACATGACCGACGCAGAGCTTGAAAGGCTCACGCAAGGCCAGTGCAGAGGTAGTCAGGGTTAGCCAGTTTTGCTACAGGATCAGCGAGAGTCTGTCGGGTGAAGTGAGGTAAAACTCACTCATTTTTTCTGCCATTGTATTTTCTTTGTCACTGGATTGTCGGGAGGGCATCTAGCATTTGTATTCAAAACTACTACTTAATAATAGAAAACCCTCAAAGTTGTTTCAGCGGTTTTCCCACATTAGGTTTTTCCAGGGACTATTTTGTCCAAAAATAATGGTGTCCTATGTATCTTGTTCTTTGCTTAGTTTTTTGTTTCATGTATTGAAATATTAAAGTATTGTAGGTTGCAGAAGTAATTTGCTTCAGTGTTATTCATAAAACAACTTGATAATGTATATTAAAATCAAGTAGGTGAAGTAGATTCAGATTTGCTGCAGTAGGGGTTCTTTGAGGATTAGGAGTTTTCACATGTCGCTTCCATCAAAATCTCCAGTATCCCCATAGAATTATTCATTTATAGGAGGATCTAGCACTACGGGCTTTGAGATATTAAGCTTCTTCCCTTTGCCCTTGCGTGTTTTGGACACCCTGTCAATTTAGTATCATTGGTCCCTGCATGCAATAACCACCATGAGCTTCACAATATACATTTCATAAAAAGAAAATGAATTCAAATATAATTACTTGGAGTAGAATTGAACTGGGTACAAGTGAGCCTTCACGCAGTGGGTGCAAGCCTTAGTGCTGGGAAAGATATTGGGTTGAAGAATAATGCAATTATGCAACTATAAGAGCAAAGGGCTAAACTTGAATAAATACTTAATAGAAATGCTTGACGGTGTAACAACTAAATGGAGACTTTAATGTCATCTTGAGGGGTGTTAATGCAAACAAGAAAGCGTTGGGACGATCGAGGCAAGCTGCTAATGTGCTACGGTTTAGCCGTTAATGCCACCTAGGCATGTCGCCACAGAAAAGCATGAATTAATGTCAAGTACGTGCAGGGATCAGCGAGGCAAAATCGAAGGATCCTAGCATTAATGCTATAAAGTCGTGCCTACAGTCGTTATGGCTAAAGGTGATATATCAGATCAAAAAAAGTGTAAAGATCTCGTGGCAAAAGACAGTATATGCCCTTTGCAGAAAAGTTTAAAGAAAAGCTTTGAGTGGCATAGTCCATTCATAAACAAAGACAAGGGCTGTCTTTGAAAAAGCTAAAACATGATAAGATGATTTTTGGAGTCCAAAGCTTTCCCCCTATAGAGACAACATTGGGAAATCAAAAGAAATCAACATATATTAAAAAAATTCACAGCACTTTCTTCTGACTTCCTATCTCCGATACAGGGGTATAGGCGAAAGCAGGAATATTTCTCCATTATGGCATCAGCATCAGGGAATCAATGAAAATATCAAACTGATCATTGCCAATACCTTTTTTATTTCCAATTATTGACCTCCAATATAGAGTATTGTGAGAAAAGTAGGAGAAAACATTTGACGCGTCATCGGCATTGGGAAAATGGAGAGGACGAGTTTTCAAAGGATGTAAAAGTTCCCAATGTCTGATCTATGACACAAAAGGGTATAAGGGGAAAATATCTCTGATAGGGTAACTTTAAGGCTTAGGGGCCCAAAAGGAGGGTATGCTTCATTAAGGTTCACTTGTTGAAGGTCCTAGATCAATAAGAAGTTAGCTACAGAGCCCATACAAATCTTAATATGGGAGGGGAGGGTTGTTGGGCACCACAGAACGATCTTACATATGTGCGGGGAGTAATACCATGATACTAATATAACTCATATATAGTAACAAGCATCATCATCAACTATCCACCGGCATGCTGATTTGTCAACAAAAGATGTACAAACATGAAGAGAAAACCAAGCCATGACAATCCATCACGAAGGAGAAATGAGTCTCCGGCAATCCAAAGCACTCAAGCAACCCAATTGAAGAAACATCCTCATGAAGCTATCATCCTGCAAATCGCTGTATTGTGTGATGAAAATGACAAGTGTAATCCTCATGCTATATGAAAGGTCTCACATACCATGTTGTATTCTCACTTGAATCTTGCTGCTAGGATTAAACCCAACCATTGTTAACCTGCAAGGCAGGAGTGGCCTTAACGCGACTTAATATAGATTAGGTTTATGCGAATTTTTGACAGAAATAACTACAAAATGAAATAGACAGAAACATGGAGGCAGAACAGGTCTAGCGACAAACACATGGCATTTGACAAGCAAATATCGTAACTCTCTAAGCTCGATATCGCTATAACAATAACTTGGAGACGCAATATAGGGCACATGGCCAGTAGTGCTATAGACATAGAGGAAACAAACACATACAGAGTTTGGTTTGTTACTTAGCTCTACAGGAATTATAGTATACAAACAAAAGATAGAAACCAAAGCACGTGGCGGTGTCCATGGACTCCGGAGACCAGTAAATTGGGTTTGAAACTTGATTCTTGTTTTTCTATCTTTTACAGTTTGTTTGATTTTGCAGATCTTCTACTCGTTTTCCTCTGACAGTATTTGACGTTTCATGAAGACAATAGCCGAATAAATGGCATTTATGACTTCGAAGTTTAACAGACTTTTGGATGGCAGAGTGGTGCGAAAACACGAACCTGCTTTTCCAATGTCAAGATTTTCGACTGCATCTCCGCTCCCTGTTTAGTGAGTTCATCCATCCTCTCCTCCATCTGACCAACACAGGAACAAATACATTCTAAGCCCACAACGGCCCATGATAATATTGATTAATGCTGAATACATCCATCCATCCATCCCAAATGAAATCTGAATGAAGGAACCTGGATTAAATTAAAGCAGTACCTCTAAAAGCGATGTCTTGGGCACCTGCCTCCCATCTCCAAGATGGTCGTACAGATCTGCATACAGCTCCTCCGTGTCTTCTTCGCCGCCCATTTCGATTTCCATTTCTGTGAATGAGCGAGTTGGTGAGGGTTATCCGTCTGTGTCGTGTTCAAAAGCTCATATTTCCATGTCTGTGAATGAGCGAGTTAGTGAGAGTTATCCTTCTGTGTTGTGTTCAAAAGCTCATACTTCGATCAGATTCACAAATCAAAGTCAACACGAAAAAAACTCCGAGGATATGCTTGGTAGACCGCCCTGCACTTCCAAAGGCAAAATCGACTGACTTAACTGAATTAATTTAATGTCGGACTGGCGGGAACGCAGCTGAACATAAAATGCGCAATTCTCCCAAACTTATGTTTTAACCCGAGTGTGTCACCATAATCTAGGAGTTGAGACCTTTCTGAGTGTATCACCATAATCTAGCGTTTGAGACCCATTGTAAAGGTAGATCTTATTATTATTTATTTAGTTTTTTTATAATAATAATAATAACCATTGTAGATCCATAATATGGCCCCAAATTTTTTAAGCGAAATTTCTTTAGGAGGTGATATTATTATAAATGTTTTTTTTTTTAATTTTTTTAGAATGAGTTTCTCTGTTTAATAATAATAATAATAATAACAACAACACTGTTAAATAATAATAATAACAACAAGAAGTTTTTTAACATAGTTTAATTCGTAAAAAGTGTGGCAAGTTTTAAACCATTTGATTTTCTTTTTGTGTTATGTTCAAGAATCAAGGAAGAGGTACAAAGTTAATATACTTGAACTTGGGTGGGGAGGTTATCATTAAACCCTCTCAACCACGGGGTTACTAACAAAGGTCTTACACACTCCCAACACCTCAGTTACTAACAAAGGGTCTATCAAATCTCATTGAGTACATTGTCCTGCTATGGTGGATGCTCGAGAAGCAAATTCCCCACCCCCGCCTTGGCAACACGAGAGTCTTGCTTTGCTAAAACCATAAGATCTTAGTATATCGACTTGCAGGTAGTTGGATGTACTCTTGGTGTTATAGTGGCAGCTACGAGGATTGATCTTGGGTCTCCCATAGATTAGGACTGGCAGTTACCGATTCACCATGTAGTTTAAAAAAAAAAAAACAAACAAACAAACAACAACAACAACAAAGGATCTACACACTCTTTTTTGTTACTAACAAAGGGCCTCCACACTTCCAACCACCTAGGTTACTAACAAAGGGTCTACACACTCTTTTTTAAGTAGATAAAACTTTAGAATGGTATAATAATCTCATGTAAATATGATAAAAAAATTTACAAGCATATGATAATCTAATGTGAGTGAGGTAGAATTTTGGGTTATGATGTTATTATGAATAAGGGAAAATTATTTTGAATTTTTAACATTGTTAAAAAAATATATGTGCTATTATTATTATTAATTGATTGAGTAGAATTTAAATATATTTTCATATTTATTAAGTATTTATATTGTTAGAGACAAAGTTTGGGGGTTTTATTTTATAGTTTTGCATGGAACCTCAATCAAACAAAAGTATATATCCTACTCAAAGCTTTGTCATTTGTCATTGGCATACTCATAGGGCACACAAAAGTTATTAGTATTTGAGGATTCCACAATTATCATCAATATGATTCAAGGTACAACTTTAAAGGACGATAAGTTGACTCAAGTTCTCTTTCAAATTACAACCCTCAAAATAAGGTTTAAATTTGTGCAATGGTTTCATGTCCTAAGTGCTAACAACAGATGAGTGGACATGTAAGCCAATCTTGACACATATAAAAAATGGATTAAGGCAATTAATATTTGAGTGAAGATAAGTATTATGAAGACATTCTATAGCCATATTTAAGGACATGAGTATTATTAAGACATTCTATAGTAATGTGTTTTAGTCAAAGTGAGAATTTTATAATCTAGTAAGACGGAGAATATTTTGTTTAATCTCTCCCCTTAATGTGCAACAATAGTTGTTTCTTTCATTATACTTCTTTACGTCGACTTTAGTCGTAGGATATATATATATATATCACATCTACCTTCATAGACCAAGACCATAAGCATAATTTCATTACCCATGAGGTGTAAATCAGTTAGTTTGTGTGGGGAGAGGTTGAAAATAGAAACCACTTTTGGGAGAAATAAGCTTTCCTAGGGAATGTCCAAGTATAAATTTATATGCAAAGTTTAATTTTACCAGGATATTAAAAAATTATATTTGTATATTGTTCTCACTTTATAATTAATTATTTATGGACGTTAAAGTTGTAGTATTCAATTAAATGTGTTTATATATATATGTTTAGTGCAAATTAAATTAGTGATTTCGATATTATAATTGTTTGAGAAATATAAGGTTTTAATTTTGCATGTTTTAATATAATTTGAATTTGGTATTGAGTATTGAGTTATACCAAAATAAAATTTAATATCTTAACATAATAAAGTCTAATATGTTTTAATATAAATAATATATAGCAATTCTACCGCACAATAAGAGTGCACAATAAGAGTAAAGGTATCTTGGTCTTCAATTAGTTGAAATGTAAAGTTTAAAATGTATCATTTTCTAAATACATTATATTTTAAAATATTTTTATAAATTATTAATATATAATAATATTTTTCTAACTTAATATTTTTGGCGTTGTCTATCGAGGCCACAATTTCAACCAGACAGCAAATTTTTTTGCAAGAATTTGACGATAAAATAAAAAATAAAATAAAATAAAATAAATGACTATTGAAGTGTTTTAATCTTTTTTTTTATGGTGGAAATGGATTCAATACCATCAAAAACCCCTGAGGCACCCAAAATCTTGAAGCTTTACAACTGTAATCTGGATATTTTTTTAATTTCAACCAGATTTTGTCAAAATCTTGCAGAAATTTCCATTATTTTTTAAGTGAAATTGTGATTAAACTACTCTAATATTTTTTATAAATTTAGACTAAACTTATAACTATTCTAATAGCATATATTTCACTTTGTGAGCTTTGCTTTGAGCACATAGAGAAGGCTAAAGGGATGAGCAGTAAAAATTAGAAGATCTTAAGCAACTATATTGTTAAGTTCAATATTCTTATATAAGAACGTGAAGTTTATTAAAGTTAATTTTTGTGTGCTTACTTTAGTTATAATATATATGAGCATGTCCACGAGGTCTTGAATAGACGGCGATCGGATGCTTTGTTAAGAACTCCTTGATGTGAAGTCATCGGTTCAATTCCTTGCCCTGATCGGGGTGATATATTGGACATGATGAAGATATGGTCCTGCCAAGCTAAAAAAAAAAAAAGAGAGAGAAAGAAAGAAAGAAAGAAAAAAAGAGGAGATATTAGTATATTTTTCACTTTATGAGCTTTTCTCTAAACACATAAAGAAGACTAAAAGGATAAGCAAGAAAAATTAGAAGATCTCAAGCAACTATCTTATTAAGTTAAATATTCTTATATAAGAACGTGAATTTTATTAGAGTTAATTTTCATGTGGTTTACATATGACCTAGTTTTTATTTGCTAAAGTCATGGTGCTTTCTATGTTTGTTCAAATAAATAATTGTTTAGTGAGACATCCTAGTAATATGGGTGTAGTTCATCAATTATGGTTTAAGTTTTGAGAATTATAGATTAGAGTCGCATTGGAATGTCAAAATTCATTTAAGATGGAAGTCAGAGAAAATTGGAGGTTGTTTTTAGTAAAGACAAATCTAAAATAAAATTGTGTACAAATTACCATTACGATGAATTAGATGGTTAAGTATGAGTTTAAGAGATTGTTGACTACTATGAAAACACAAAATTACCAAACACTTGGATAGTGTGTCTCTTGTGGTGTGCAATTATAGTGTGTATCATAATTCATTGTAAATTAAGTATATGTCATAGATTTGTAATGTAAAAAAAGTGTGAACATCAAACAATCAACACTATTACTACTATACAACTTCGTAAACAAATAATTATTGTGTATCTTTATTTATTTTTCTCCATGATGTACAATAATATTTATAAGAATAATTATGCAACAAAACAATTAATTGTTTTTCTTTAATTAATTTCTCTTCCCTTAGGTTATATGATTTACCGCTTCCAATTTATAAAGGTGACCAACTCCATTCTAGGTCCTATAATTGAACATTTATTCTTTATCTTTTTTAAGTTATAAACTTCTAATTGATTTGTGCTCCCTTAGTTTAGGTTATGTGATTTATACTTACATTTTACAAAATGTTAGGAATTTCATTTTAGGTCATACATTTTTATTTGTATTTTTAAGTAATATGTAACACCCTCCTTCCACATTTACCCAAACTAACTGGTCCACCGGGGTAAACATGTGACGAAGAGTTATTGTGATATGATTCAACTCCCTAAGTGCAGTTAAGGAAGTGGAACTGATAAACCAACACTTTACAGACCTCCCTCGGGTGCCACAAGACCCTCATGAGCTAATCCACCACTCCAGGTGCCCAACCCCCGAGTTAACCTAGGCTTTCAATGAATTAAACCCCCAGTCACTCCCATGACATGGGCATGCATGCGACTAAGACCCTCTAGCCGCTCCCACAATGCCTGCAAGGGAGAGACTGCAACCTTTTTCTGTTAGTTCTGTGCCAAAGACTGCAATATTTAAGCCACTTTTTTAGGGCTAGTCTCTAGACCACTGCCCGGAACTTGATAAGACTTTCCAAAACAATAAATGACACCAATATAAAGCCTCTAACACAATATTTGATCAAGGACTTAGCGTAACCAATCCTAACCATGATATACATTTCGTCGAACACATCATGAACATGTAATCTATAGGTCATAATAACATATCTGAGCATAGGGGTCTCATACTTATCTAAGATTCGTAACGAAGCATTGATGCCTTATCCAAGAAAACTCTAAGTGTCCAAGAGTATGAAAGAGAGAGAATAAAATGAGAGCTCCAAAACTGAACTGACAAAAGGTTACACTGACCAAGCCTGCCCACTGATCCTCAAAAGCCTTTTTATCAATGAGGCCTCTATCTTCTTCATTTTCCATTATTTTCCTTCATTTTCCTCATCACATGCAACTTGTGACCTTTCACCTTCATTTTCTATTATTTTTCCATTATTTTCATAAATAAAATGGCAATTAATGTCTTTTGCCTTTCCAAAGTCTTTGACATTACCTTTGTTGAATTCCTTTAGCCATAATAAACCAAGTGAACACCCACTAGGATGTTTTCCCCAATAGTCAGCTTAGAATACATGTCCCATGACCTTGGTCTTATATTTTTTTACATTGATTTTTAACCAGGGTTGTTACATAATGAATCCCCCTTTTATAGTTTTCAATGTGAATTGTTGCAATGGGTTATCCATACTATTATGAGTTATGCAATGAAGTTTAAAAGTGGTTTAAGGGTAAGTGAAAAAGAGATCATTGGTAAAGGGTTATCGGTCATAGATTAATGGGATACAAGTTGGGCGTTTGTAGTTAGTGAGTTAAGTGTTAATGGGATAATGAATTGCAGGTTAATTGTTACTTGGGGTTAGTGAATTAAGGATTGGAGTTTAGTGGATCAAGGCATTCTGGTTTAAAGATTCATGGTTAATGGATTAGTGGGATAAATAATTAAGGGCATGTGTATAGTGTGTTTAGGGTCAATGGTTAGTGAGTTAGTAGGTCAAGCAAGTGGTTAGTGGGTTAACAAGTCAAGGGTTAGCAGTTAGGGTTTTAGTGGTTAGGAAGTTTATGTTTTAATAGGTCAAGTATTAGTAATTGGTGCCTTGAATGTTTAGTGGGTTAGTTCTTAATAGGTTAATAAGTTAATGGTTATAGTGAAAGTGGTTTATGTGGTGGCGGTTAGTGGATAGTGGTTAGTGGGTTGATGAGTTAAGGGATAGGTGAGTGAGGTCAGAGATTATTGGTTAGGGCTCAAGCGTCAGCAGATTAAGAGTCAGTCATTAGGGATTAAGGGATTTATGTTAGTGGGTTATTAATCAATGGGTTAAGGGTAAGTGGAGATGGTTTATATAGTTAGTAACATCAACCATGGACAATCATATTCAACAATGCTTAACTATAGTTAATCACATATGATCATTGTCAAATACAGTTGATCATGGTTAACCATCAGTGTATCAAAGGTAGTGAGTTGGTAACTTAATGGGATGTTGAAGAGTTTGATTGAGGAGAAACCCATAGTTGTAATCTATGGGATGTTACAACCAAGATTAGTGTCCTTGGAAAAAGAAAAGGAGGAAAGGTCATAGTAATTTATTTTGTAACAGCCCTGGTGAAAATTCCATGTAATAAAAGTAAATAAGGGCAAAATAACAACCATGGATGATGGGACACTTATTCCAAGTTGAATGTTGGGCAAAGTCCTAGTGATGGGGATCACTTGTGATTTTTTATGGCTAAGGAAATTGGCAAAGGCAATGGCTAAGGCTTTGGAAAGGCAAAAAGGCATTTTGGCACATTTATTTATGAAAATAATGGAAATTAGGAGAAAAGGGAGGTGAAAGGTCACAGGTTGCATGTGAGGAGGAAAATGAAGGAAAATAATGGAAATTGAAGAAAATAGAGGACACATTCATAAAAATGCTTTTGAGGATCAGTTGGTAACCTTTTATTAGTTCATTTTTTGAGCTCTCTCATTATGCTCTCTCTCTCTCTCTCTCGTACTCTTGGAGACTTACAGTTTTCTTGGACTTACAGTTTTCTTAGAGCACTCTTGGAGGGTGTGGCATACTTGGATTCTTGGAGAAAGAAGGCAAAGGAAGAGTAGGAAAGCGTAAGAAGGCATCGGGGTCAGCAACTACATCAGATTTTCTTGCAGGTACCGAGTTGCATATATGTTTCCTTCACTAGTTTTGGAATGCATAGCATATGCATGTGGTTTGTTGGTTTTGATCTGTCATTGGCATGGAGGATGGTCGGGATTGATAGTGGATTGCCTGGCCTCATCATTTACTGGATAACCATGGTGATTGTGGGTTTATTTCATTGTTGAGATTTTGGTTGGTTCTCTTTCCTTAGCTTGGGTTGAGTTACTACTTCCTAAAGCCTTGGTTGGACAAACGCTTTGGAGCCCTGTAATAGCTTGGGTTGAGTTACTAGTCCCGTAGCCTTGGTTGGACGAACGCACTGAGCCCTTGGTGGGTTGAGTTACAAGTCCTAGATCCTTGGTTGGACAAACACTTTAGATCCTGACAGTAGTTGTGGGTTGAGTTACTAGTCATGGAGCCTTGGTTGGAATAAATGCTCTGGAGCCTTGAATGGATGGGAAAGAGACCGATCTAATGATGGTTTTGTGATGTTCGACCGTGAGGTGGAATCATTATTTGATGGGTTGAGGTGGATGGCCTTTGGAAGCCTTGGATGGTTTTTTGTTGATGTGTTCTGTGATATCCCACATTCATGCTTGGAATATGGCACGAGGGTGAATGGCTGAAAAGAGATTTGGCTCAGCCATTCTACAGTCTAGTGGAATGTGGGAGGCCCATCCCGGGTTTATATTTTGCATAATTAATGAAAGTTTATTTTTCCTTGTATTTCTATGAGCATTTTTATGGATTATATGTGGTCTATATAGTTGTACTTTCATGAGTATTTATGCTACTATTATTATGCTTGTTATTTATGTGTTTTGTGACAGCACCTATGTATGCCTTTCATCATGTTTTTACTTGTAACTGAATTTTCAATGTATCTATGACCTAATGGATAGAATGACAGTTGATGTGATGAGACATCAATGGTTCTTAGTGATTCTTAGCTAAGTATGAGACCCCTATGCTCAGATCTGTTATTTACACCTATAGTTAACATATTCGTGATATGTTTCATGAAATGTTTGTCATGGCTAGGGGGGGTCTAATCAAGGTATTAAACAAGTATTTGCTTTAGTATTGTCATTTCCATGTTATTTTATTGTTCTAAAGAGATGGCTCAATTATGGGCTATGGGCCTGAAAAAATGGCTCAAATCTTGAGGACGTTGGTATAACATTGATAAATTTAGTCTCTAGATGTTGGCAGGAAAGCTTGTGAGAGCGACTTTGGGTTTCTAGAAGTTGTCATGTCTATAGCATGAGAAAAAATGAGGCTTAAGTTGTCCAAAAGTTTAGTGGGACCCAAGGGGAAGCTTTCTGAAGCGTTGGATTGGTTCCTAAGGATCCTGAAGCTAATGTTGAATGTATGTATGGTGTGTTTTCATCGGTTCCACTTCCTTAACGTGACCTCTCGTCACATATTTACCCCGATTGGTCGATTGCTTGGGTAAATGTGTGAGGAGGGTGTTACAGAGTGGTATCAGAGCATGGTTCACCCCTCATAATGGATGGGCTATGTGTTGGTCATGCATGTGTGTCTCCCACACTTGCATTCCATGTGCTTGTTGCATTTGCATGATGTTGTTCATGATTGTAGTGATGTTTTCATGTGAAAGTTGAGGATGTTGTCGTGGAATGCAGCGTTGTGAGTATATGAATGGTTATATGTCGACTTTTGTCGCTTACATGTATCGTTGTAGTATGTTTGGTTACAATCTTGCATGTTTGGTTACATTCTTGTATGATTGGTTGCATCTATCATTCTTGCAAGTTTGATTTCAAGTATCATTCACTCGTGCTTGATCATATGTGCTTATGCATATGTGTAGTTGGTTATGTATTGCTTATGCATGTTCATGTTTGCATGTCGTCAAGTGTACAGTGATGTAGTGGTTGTTGTCATGCATGAGGTCGTGGTGTATGTTGTTGTTGAGGTCATGCGTTGATGACTGGACCCTAGCTAGAATGATGGTTGCATGTTCATATGCTTATGTTTATATTTCTATATGTTGTCATGATTATGTTATACATGTATCACGCTGATTTGTTGATCTTGCAAACAAGGTATCCTCCTCGAGCTATGTTAAGGTACGTTGGTCTATTGTGATTTGGTTTAACTGAGATGATATACCTTGCAGGAATAACAATCAAATAGCTAGCAAGATGGTTGACTACAAAGACTCTCCCTATGAATCCAAAGAGCAATATGGCGTTGGGAACTCTTCCGATTTGGAAATTACACTAAGACACTTAAAGGAAGAAGTAAGGATTTATGAGGCAGATAATGACAGAATCATGCAGGCTCGAGAGAAACAAGTAGAGGTAAATGGAGTAATACTTCAGAATTTGTAAGATTTGCAGCGACAGGGACCACGTCGGATCAACTATGAACAGGAGGATAAAACTAATGGGGCATATGGTAATTGGTCACATGTCAGGTAGAGATGACACAGTCAGAAATGGCAAATTGTTGGGCACTCCAAATATGAGAGGGGATTGACACAGGTATGATTCTAGTTCTGATTCAGATAGGCATCATGATCATCGTCATCATTGTCCTTACAGGAGGAGTGATAGGGGATAGTTGTCGAATGAATTTAAGAAAGCAAAGCCACCAACATTTGATGGAGAGATGAAGAAACCACATGATGTAGAGGCATGGTTTCTTGGCATACTAAAATTCTTCAGGTTGCATGACTATTCAGAGAACATGAAAGCTAGAGTGGCTACATTCAGTCTCAAAGGTAAAGCAGACATTTGGTGGGAAGATGTGAAGAATGTTAGATTTATTCATGAGGAGGATTTGACTTGGAGTGAGTTTGAGTGGATATTCAAGAAGAAGTATTTGTTAGAAAGATACTTTGATGACAGGTCGAAGGAATTTTATGAGCTAAAGATGGGATCTATGACAGATGATGAGTACACTAGCAGGTTCTTGGAGTTATTGAGGTATGTGCCTTATCTCGCAAAGGAGAAGGCCAAGATTCATAGTTTCATTAGTTGATTACTGGTTGCATTCAAAGATAGGATTGAGTTAGATGAGCCTATATCATTGGAGGATGCCATCCTAAAGTTGAAGCATTTCTATGAACAATCGAAGTGCAGAACTGAGACGAAGCTAGACTCAAGAGGCAATACAAAGAACAAGGGAAAATGGGACAAGAAGCAAGTAATACCACAAGATTCGGGTAACAAGAAGAATGTTGCACCACCTAAGAAGTTCAATGCATCAAATAGAGGACAAGGACACATATCTGAGGAGGGAAATAAGTAACCCATGTGGTGTTGGACTTGTGGAGGAGATCATCACATGAGGGATTGTCCATAGTACCAGAGTGGTAGGCCTAAGATATATAGTGAGCAGGAGGCACAGACTATTGGAGATGTTGGTTAGAGTATTCGTCGTACCTATGCAGCATTGGATAACAAACAGGCAAATCATTAGGCATCCATCATTGAGATTGATTGTAAGCTTTGTGATCAAGTTATTTCTATTTTGATTGACCTTGGATCTAATTATAACTATGTTAGTCCTGACTTGGTGGATAAGTGTGGTTTGAGTAAGGAATTGCATGCAGAGTCTTGGTTAGTGTAGTTGGCTACTGGTACGAAGAAGTGATTTCATCATTGGCTGAGGGCTTATGCATTTGATTTGAATGGTATGTTGACCGCAACACATTTGAATGTATTACCGTTAGGATCATACAGTATGTTTTTGGGCATGGATTGGTTCTATCTTCATAGAACCAAGGTAGACTTTTATGACAAAGCCATTGAGTGTGTTGATGACAATGGAGAACCAAGAGTCCTACAGAGTAAGAAGAAAACTCCATCAATTAGGATGGTGACAACTATGCAAGCAAAGTATAGCCATAGGAAAGAGTGCAAGCTCTTTGCAGTACACATTTCTAGTGATACGGGTATGGAAGTTGAGGATGCAGATGCATTGAGCAGGTACCTAGTTCTACAACAGTTCAAGGATGTATATCCTGAGGACATTTTAGAGTTTCCACCTCACAGGGAAGTAGAATTTTCTATTGATTTAATACTAGGGGTAGCTCCAACATCAAAATCAACTTACAAGATTAACACACCTAAGTTGGTTGAGTTAAAGTTGTAGCTAAAGGAAATGTTGGACAAGGGGTACATTAGGCCAAGTGTATCACCATGGAGCGCATTGGTATTGTTTGTGAAGAAGAAATTTGGTACTCTCAGGTTAAGCATTGACTACAAGCAATTGAACAAAGTGATCATCAAGAATAGCTTCCCATTACCAATGATCGATGACTTGTTTGATCGGCTTAAGGGAGCAACCGTGTTCTTGAAGATTGATCTTAGATCCAAATACCATCAGGTACACATCAAAGAAGAGGACATTTAGAAGACCATGTTTAGGACCAAATATGGGCATTACGAGTTTGTTGTAGTTCCATTAGCTTAACTAATGCTCCAACTACATTTATGTGTTTGATGAATAGTGTGTTGCGTTTGTATTTGGATAAGTTTATTATTGTGTTCATTGATGATATACTGGTATATTCTAAAAATGAGGAAGAACATGCTTAACATTTAGTAACAGTGTTGAGGTTGTTGAGAGAGCATCATTATATGTTAAGCTCAACAAGTGAAGTTTCTTTCAGACAGAGATACACTACTTGGGGCATGTGGTCTCCAAGGAGGGAATTGCAGTAGATCCATAAATGATAAGAGCCACCATGGAATGGGTAGCTCCTAAGAATATGGATAACGTGAGATCTTTCATGGGGTTGGCAGGCTATTACAAGAGGTTCATCAGGAACTTCTCACATATTTCTTATCCTATTACATCATTGCAAAGGAAAGGTAAGAAGTTGGAATGGACAAAGGAGTGTGAGTCTAGTTTTGAGTAGCTCAAGCAGTTGTTGACACATGCAGCAGTGCTAAAGATTGTAGATCCAGACAAAGAATTTGTAGTATGCACAGATGCTTGCAAGAAAGGACTTGGTGGAGTCCTTATGCAGGATGGACAGGTGATACGCTATGAGTCACAAAAATTGAATGAGCACAAGCAGAACTATCCCACACATGATCTTGAGTTCACAACAACTATAGATGCATTGAAAATGTGAAGACACTATCTTATGGGTAGGAGATTCACATTGATGAATGATCACAGTGGTTTGCGATATCTATTTGATCAACCGAATCTAAATGGTAGGCAGGCTAGGTGGTTGTCTACGATCAGTGAGTTTGATTTCGAAATCTGATACATCAAAGGTAAAGAAAATAGAGTGGCATATGCTCTTAGCCGGCGAATACAGGTAAATCACTTACCAGCTATGAGCTCCTATGGCATAGATCTATAGGATAGGATTTTGAAGGCAGTTCAGTAGGATGTCAGATATATGGATATTGTGCACAGGTTATAGAAGAGTACTGGTATATGTATAGCTGATAGTACATGTATAGGTAGAGGTACATGTGCAGGTGCATAGAATATGGATTATTGTCTTACAACAGATGGATTGGTCAGGTGTCGAGACATGATATATGTGTTGGATAAAAATGAGCTCAAGAAGGTGATCTTGAGGAAATTTCATTCGAAACCTTATTTAGGTCACCCAAGCTACCAGAAGACACTGACAACAATGAAGAAATTTTATTATTAGCCAAATTTGAAGAGGGATGTAGTAGATTTTGTGGCTAGATCTTTTGATTGTCAACGGGTAAAGGCAAAGTGTAAACATCTAGGTGGACTGCTACAGTCGATTGTGATTCTAGAGTGAGAATGGGAGGTCATTTCCATGGACTTCATCATAGGGTTGTCGAAGACAGTGAGACAACATGATTTCATCATGGTCATTGTGGACAGGTTGACAAAGGTTGCACACTTCATTCCGATGAAGTCTACATTCTCAACTAGTGATGTAGCATAGGTATTTATTAGAGATGTGGTCAAATTGCATGGTGTTTTGAAGAAGATTGTGTCGGACAAGGATGTGAAGTTCACTTCCAAGTTTTGGAAGGAGTTACTTACAGGATTGGGCACCGATTTGGCCTTCAGTACAACTTATCATCTGCGGACAAATGGACAAACAGAGAGGGTCAACAAGATATTGGAGGACATGTTGAGGATGTATGTGATGCATCAACAAAGAAAGTGGGAAGAGTACCTTCCACTGGTAGAGTTTGCATAAAATAATGGTATCAGGAATCATTGAGGATGAGTCCTTTTGAGGCATTGTATGGGCAGAGTTGCAACCCTCCTATCAGTTGGAGTGATCTAGTTAACAGGGTATTGATTGAACCATATATGTTGGCAGACATGGAACAATAAATGCAGGCTATAAAGAGGAATCTAAAGGTAGCATAGGATAGGCAGAAGATTTATGCAGATCAAAACAGGTTGTTCAAGGAGTTCTAGGTTGGGGAACACGTGTACTTGCGCATCAAACCGAAGAAGAGCTCTTTGCAGGCTAGATCATGTGCCAAGTTGGTACCATAGTTTTGTTGACCCTTCAGTATTATTGAGAGGATTGGGCCAGTAGCCTATCGACTTGCACTGCCTCCGACAATGAAAGTCCATGATGTTTTCCATGTATAATTGCTTAAGAAGTATGTTACATATGTTGATCATGTGATTGACTGGTTTGTATTGCAGGTGGAACCAGATGGAGAATTCCAGTCGGAGCCTCAGTGTATACTGCAGAAAAAGGTGCTTATGCTCTGGAACCGAGAAATCAAGCAAGTAAAAGTGAAATAGAATCACTTTGGGTGCGATGAAGCTACATGGGAGATGGCGGATTAGATGCAGGCTATGTATCCTTCCTTGTTTGCAATTGAGGCAAAGCAGTTTTGGCATGGTGTTTTAATATATGTCTTGGTATATGTTTTGGTGATGTTGGTTTATGTACATATGTATATGGATGTAAATACCACCATGAGCTATGTTATAAAACTCCAATAAGGGGTATGGGTGTCATGTCATTATGTTGTTATGTTTTCATGTTGGTTTTCTTCCCAGCAGGTTGATCATTGTAAATACTACATCAAGCTAAGTTATAAAGCTCCATCGGAAGTATATTTTGCTTACAACAGTTTTTTGGTTATAGGTGTTGTTGAACACCAAGGACAGTGTTCCCCCAAGGGGGACAGTTTTATAATAGCCCTAGTGAACATTCCATGTAATAAAAGTAAATAAAGGAAAAATAATAACCACCAACGATGGGACACTTATTCCAAGTTGAATGTTGGGCAAAATCCTAGTGATGGGGATCACTTGTGATTTTTTATGGCTAAGGAAATTTGTAAAGGCAATGGCTAAGGATTTGGAAAGTAAAAAAGATATTTTGGCACACTTACTTATGAAAATAATTGAAATTAGGAGAAAAGGGAGGTGAAAGGTCACAGGTTGCATGTGAGGAGGAAAATGAAGGAAAATAATGGAAATTGAAGAAAATAGAGGCCTCACACAAAAAAAGGCTTATGAGGATCAGTTGGTAATCTTTTTTCAGTTCAATTTTGGAGCTCTCTCATTATTCTCTCTCTCTCTCTAATACTCTTGTAGACTTAGAGTTTTCTTGGAGCACTATTGGAAGGTGTGGCATACTTGGATTCTTAGAGAAAGAAGGCATAAGAAGAGTAGGAAAGTGCAAGAAGGCATCACCATTAACAACTACATCAGATTTGCTTGAAGGTACCCAGTTGCATGTATGTTTCCTTCACTAGTTTTCGCATGCATGGCATATGCATGTGGTTTGTTGGTTGTGATCTGTCACTAGCATGGAGGATGGTCAGGATTGACAATGGATTGCCCAGCCTTACCTTTTCCTGGATAGCCATGGTGATTGTGGGTTTATTTCATTGTTGAGGTTTTGGTTGTTTATCTTGTTCCCTTAGCTTGGATTAAGTTACTAGTTCCTATAGCTTTGGTTGGACAAACACTTTGGACGCTTGTAATAGCTTGGGTTGAGTTACTAGTCCCGTAACCTTAGTTGGAAAAATGCTCTGGACCCCGACGACAGCTGTGTGTTGAGTTACCAGTCTTGAAGCCTTGGTTAGAACAAACGCTCTACAGCCCTGGATGGTTGGGATAGAGATTGATCTGATGATGGTTTTTTTATGTTCGACCATGAGGTGGATGGCCTCTGGAAGCCCCGGATGGTTTTTGATTGATGTGTTCTATGAGATCCCACATTCATGCTTAGAATATGGCATGAGGATGAATGGCTAAAGAGAGATTTGGCTCAGCCATTCTACGGTTGGGTGGAATATGGAAGTCCCATCTCGGGTTTGGATTTTTTTATCATTAATGAAAGGTTATTTCTCCTTGTTTTCTATGAGAATTTTGATGGATTATATGTGGTCTATATGGTTGTACTTTCATGAGTATTTTTGTTGCTATTATGTTGGTTATTTATGTGTTTTGTGATAGCACCTATGTATGGATTTCATAATGTTTTTACTTGAAATTGAATGATCAATGTATCTATGACCTAATAAATGGAATGACAGTGGATGTGTTGAGGCATCAATGGTTCTTAGTGATTCTCAACTAAGTATGAAACTCCTATGCTCAGATCTGTTATTTACACATGTAGTTTACATATTCGTGATATATTTGATGAAATGTTTGTCATGGCTAGTAGGGGTCTAATCAAGGTCTTGAACAAGTATTTTCTTTAGTAATGTCATTTCCATGTTATTTTAATGTTCTGAAGAGATGGTTCAATTATGGGATCTGGGCCTCAAAAAGTGTCTCAAATCCCGGGGACGATGGCATAGCACTGACAAATTTAGTTTATGAATGTGGGCATGCAAGTATGTGATAGCAAATTTGGGTTTCTGGACACTGTCGTGCCTATAGCATGAGAAGGACTAAGGCTTAAGTTGTCCAAAAGTTCAGTGGGACCCAAGGGCAAGATGTTTGAAGTATTGGATCGGTTCCTGAGGGTCCTAAAGCTGATGTTGAATGTTTGAATGGTGTGTTTCCATCGGCTCTACTTCCTTAATGTGACTTAGGAGGTCGAATCATATCATAGTGGCCTCTCATCGCATATTTACCCCGGTTAGCTAGTTGCTTGGGTAGATGTGGGAGGAGGGTGTTACATATGACATCTAGGAATAAGTCATATTGAATCAACCCTATTCAAGATAATGACATTGAGAGAGCTAATCACTAGTCAGGAAACCAAAGATGGGGCTATAATATGGGAAAGGAGAAAAGAGAGGGGAGAGGAGAGAATACCTCAAGAGAGACAAGACAAGAGAGAGAGAGGTGGTGATGCAAAGAAGGAGAAGAGAGTAGTACTAATTTCTTTAGGTAAAGAATATTAATGACAAAAGACACCAATTGGCCCCTCAAAGGTCCCATTATGAGATAGAACTTCCTTAAGCTTGGCAAACCCTATTAAAATATGTAGACCTCCTTAAACTAGTATAACCTTGAGATTTCAATGAAAGGTTATGGATGGAAAGCATTCATTTCCCCAAGCATCAAGAGGACCAAGGAAAGAGGGAAGAAATAGAGGGAATGGGTAAAGAAGGGTATTAGAAGCAAGAATATTGGAGAAAGGAAACCACCACAAGTCAGTTAGGGTGGGTGAGGAAGAAAGAAAAAGGACTAAGGGATGGGTGATCCAATTAGACATGTAAAAGGACGCTCCAAATGTCTTGGGAGAAGAGGCATGCAAGGTTAGAAGAAGAGTCGAACCTACATAGGTGGATTTATGAGGCTAATCAAGTACAAGAGGAACTCTAAAAGAATCTTGGAGGGATAAGCCTTAGAAGTGGACTTAGGAAGGAAACAATGGAAGGAAATTAAATAGATTAACTTTTACCTTATGAAATTACAAGAGATCAACCTTAAATGTGTAAGGGGCATACATCATCACATCCAAGAGACCTCCTTAGACTAGTATAACCTTGAGATTTGAATGAAAGGTTATGGATGGAAAGCATTCATTTCCCCAAGCACCAAGAGGACCAAGGAAAGAGGGAAGAAATAAGAGGGAATGGGTAAATAAGGGTATTAGAAGCAAGAATATTGGAGAAAGGAGACCACCACAAGTCAGTTAGGGTGGGTGAGGAAGAAAGAATAAGGAATAAGGGGATGGGTGATCCAATTAGACATGTAAAAGGACACCCCAAATGTCCTGGGAGAAGAGGCATGCAATGTTAGAAGAAGAATCTAACCTACATAGGTGGATTTATGAGGCTAATCAAGTACAAGAGGAAGTATCAAATAATCTTGGAGGGATAAGCCTTAGAAGTGGACTTAGGAACACAATAATGGAAGCACATTAAATAGATTAAATTTTTCCTTATGAAATTACAAGAGATTAACCTTAAATGTGTAAGGGACATACATCATCACATCTAAGCAACATAGATAGAGAAGGTTGTTGTACTCAAGGTATGTTGGAAGTAATAAAAAATGGTTATAAATTGCATTAGGGCTAGAGGCTATAAGAATCCTAATAGCGCCAAGGGGTATAGTCTTTAATTTATTGAAACTCTAAAGGGTCTAAGGAAGAAAAGAGAATAAATTAGTAGTGAGGGAATGAAAGAAATTAGTTGCTCCAATATTAAGGTCATATCCATGATAAACAATGACTCCTTTGATGGCTAATTCATAACATATATTGATGAAGAATAAGTCATCTTGAATCAAACCTATTCAATATAATGACCTCGAGAGAGCCAATCACTAGTAAGGAAACCAAAGATGGGGCGATTAATATGGGAAAGGAGAAAAGAGAGGGAAGAGGAGAGAGTACCTCAAGAGAGTTAAGGCAAGAGAGATAGAGGTGGTGATGCAAAGAAGGAGAAGAGAGTAGTACTAATTTCCTTAGGTAAAGAATATTAATGATAAAAGACACCAATTGGCCCCTCAAAGGTCCCATTATGAGATAGAATTTCCTTCAACTTGGCAAACTCTATTAAAATATGTAGTCCTCATTAGACTAGTATAACGTTGAGATTTCAATGAAAGGTTTTGTATGGAAAGCATTCATTTCCCCAAGCATCAAGAGGAACAAGGAAATAGGGAAGAACTAAGAGGGAATGGGTGAATAAGGGCATTAGAAGCAAGAATATTGGAGAAAGGAGACCACCACAAGTTAGTTAGGGTGGGTGAGGAAGAAATAAAAAGGATTAAGGGGATGGGTGATCCAATTAGACATGTAAAAGGACACTCCAAATGTTATGGGATAAGAGGCATGCAAGATTAGAAGAAGAGTCTAACCTACATAGGTGGATTTATGAGGTTAATCAAGTACAAGAGGAAGTCTCAGAGAATCTTGGAAGGATAAGCCTTAGAAGTGGACTTAGGAAGGAAATAATGGAAGCACATTAAATATATTAACTTTTACCTTATGAAATTACAAGATATCAACCTTAAATGTGTAAGGAACATACATCATCACATCTAAGCATGGACATACATCATCACATCTAAGAGACCTCCTTAGACTACTATAACCTTGAGATTTCAATGAAAGCTTATGGATGGAAAGCATTCATTTCCACAAGCATCAAGAGGACCAAGGAAAGAGGGGAGAAATAAGAGGCAAGGGGTAAAGAAGGGTATTAGAAGCAAGAATCTTTTAGAAAGGAGACCACCACAAGTCATTTAGGGTGGGTGAGGAAGAAATAAAAGTGATTAAGGGGATGGGTGATCTAATTACACATGTAAAAGGACACCCCAAATGTCCTGGGAGAAGAGACCTGCAAGGTTATAAGAAGAGTCTAACCTACATGGGTGGATTTATGAGGCTAATCAAGTACAAGAGGAAGTCTCAAAAGAAGTGGACTTAGGAAGGCAGTAATGGAAGCACATTAAACAAATTAACTTTTACCCCATGAAATTACAAGAGATCAACCTTAAATGTGAAAGGGACATACATCATCACATATAAGCAACATAGATAGACAAGGTTGTTGTACTCAAGGTATGTTGGAAGTAATAAAAATGGGTATAAATTGTATTAGGGCTAGAGGCTATAAGAATCTCAATAGTGTTAAGGGGTATAGCCTTTAATTTGTTGAAACCCTAAAGGATCTAAGGAAGGAAAGAAAATAAATTAGTAGTGAGGGAGTGAAAGAAATGAGTTTCTCCAATATTAAGTTCATATCCATGATAACAATGACTCCTTTGATGGCTAATTCATAACATATCTTGATGAAGAATAAATTAACCACATTAGTCTTTTGTTCCTCTACGGAATGGATGTAGGATATATCAAAAGATAGGAAAATGGTCCAAGCTTGTGAAAATTCAAGATAAAGACCTAAAAAGTTACCCTAACTATACAATCCCTCTCCTTGGGATGTGCTTGAATAATATCCATGTGCCAGAGACTTGAGAGGACAAGCTCTCTATTAGGTAAGAGAATGAAGGAGGTGTAGGTGTGAGCCAAGTAGTGGAGGGAGGAGAGAGGGTGAAGGACTTCATAGGAGCTCCCTATTAAACTCAAGAGATATATATGATCCCATGTAAGGGCAAGGGAAAATTCACGTCGGTGAGACTAAGGGTCAATTCCTAAATAAGCTGATCTAAGAGACACCTACCTAATGTTCTAAAGGAGGTCAAGTGGAGAGATAGATAAAGGATGTTCCATTTAGGATGAGAGACAATCACAACTCCAATCCAATGTGAGGTATTTCATTGCTTACCAAGGATACTTCCAATAAGATAATTAATATATGTGACTTTGGGACTAGGCTAGCCAAAAGAAGGATCAAGGTGAGTTTTCCTTTTCTTCTTTGGAGAGTTAGGAGGAGACTCTTCTTCTTAATCACCATAAGAATCAAAGTTGTTCTCAAAATAAACCTTCTTATTCTTCTCATAATACTTTACATGGTTGTGATTAAGTTCACATCCTCGTAGATCACAAGATTGGAATTTTTTTTTTTTGTAAGCTACGGTAGTGCCTTTCTTTTTCTATTTATATAAAAACAAGTTGAACCATATACATCGTCTTAGTGGCCTCAACCTGCCCAGATGGGAAACCAGATCTGTTGGCCACCTCAAGTTATTATAAGCCATCCAGTAGCAAAAATTAATAAGTCTACAAATCCACGCAAGATAAACCTCGCAACAACATATGCTAAACATGTTCCAGACAGTCATGAAATCAGTAAAAAGAAAAGAGAATATTGTTCCTCAAAAATAAGCATAATAAACAACTACTAGAGCTAAACATTTCTATCTTCCACGTTTTCAGATCTTGTTGCCGCGTCCCTCGCTGTCGTAGTTAACTTTTCCAGTTGTTGTTGGATCTCCTCCAGCTTGTTGTCCTGCATTATCATTATGATTTGAAGATTTTTCATCTCTTTCTTCATGTCTGGCATGCCATAGGCAAGCTCTGTCATTTCACCTGCTACTTGTTCCAGCGCCTTGGCAAGTAAACGTTTCAGCACCCAGTAAATGTGCAAGGATTGCTTGTATAGCGTCATTCTTCCCCTGGTGTTTCCCAGGTTAGGAGTGAGATCTCCCAATTCCTCTATTTCAGGCTCCGAATCTTCTTCCATGACATTTTCCTCCAATTCCTGAATGAGCTTGTGTATATTGGCATCAGTTCCTTCTCGATATGCCCTTGCAGCTTCCTGCACTGTTTTCCTCATAGTATTCCGGCTACGCCTCTGAAGTGTAGGCGTAGAAGTCATGGGGTCATTACTACCAAGATGGATTTGCCATCCTCTTCCACCTCGACCCCTTCCTCGACCTGAGTGCGCCATCTTGTGTTTTACAGCTGCCTGTTTACCATGACCAACAACAAAGGTTAAATTGTCTGCATTTACTCCTATTCCCATCTCTTGAGTATCCATGTCTGAAATTTTTCCCTCCCCACTCCAGGTTCTCCCGATGGTCTACTTGCTCCCCGGGTTCCCTCCCCTTGGGCCAGATATGTGTATATCCTCTATAATCTTTTCTACCTCCTAGACTGCTAGTTTAACCTCTTCAACCTGCCTTTGTACCCAGCAACTACAAAATCCCGCCAGGTTTTCGTTCTTGTCTTCGCGGTTCTTTACCGTGCAAGATTCTCCCTCTGCATTCGTCACCTTGCCCCCCTCCACCTTCACATTGTGCGTTATAGGGAGGGTTGCGGACTCACGCGACCTTCTCCCTCTCCCAACAGTTTCTGTCTCCCCCTCCCCCTCCTCCATCATACAACAAAATGTTGAAAGGGATGCAAGAATTAGCACTGAGAAAACATACCCAGATTGTCGCTCCGACGCAGAAGAATCTAGCTCTCGCTTATCTCCAGTCTTCTCCTTCCTTCGCCGAGTGTTGGTCTCTCTTCCTCCCTTAGCCATCCTCATTAACCCTCTCCCATCTGTTATGCATCCCATCATTATTCCGTTGCCATTTCCTACTCCCTCTTCCTCCACTCCCCTGTCACCTTGGTACCTCAGGATTCTAGCAAGCCTGCATGATGCCATCGCGTCCCATTGAATTATTATTAGAGCGTTTGGTGGCCGGCCTTGCCAGCCACTCCCTTGCGTTGTCTTTTTAAACGTCTTTTCCTTTTCTCTCATCCCGATCGGGGGCCACCTGTATCCATTACCTTGAGTTTGTATCCTCATTATTATCTTGGGTAATGATTGTTTTGAGAGGCTCCCATATTTGTTCTTCCAAATGTGTCAGCCATATACTGTCTACCTTGCCCCCTTGTTCACTGCAACCCCAATTAGCAAGGAAATCCGCTACCTTATTACCATCCCTTCTAACATGATTTATGATCTTATACTCAATGTGATTTATGAGCTTTTCCAGGTCTTGAATTAGGCCCATCGTCCTCCAACTTTGCGCCAATTTCTCCCAATCCTTTCCATTATGAAGTTTCTTGAGCATCTCTATCATTAGTTTTGAGTCGCCCTCTATTTTTAGATTATTATATCCATTTCGGATCACTATTCTTAATCCTTGATAGACTGCCATTAATTTTGCTTCATTGTTGCTTATAATACCCCATGATTTGCATACACCCATCTTGTCCGCCCTTGATTATCCCAGAAAATGCCTCCAAACCCTACTGGCCCTGGATTTCCTTTGGAGGCTCCATCAAAGTTCAGTTTGATGAAGCCATCTTGTGGACAATTGAAAGTGGCAGAGCTATGGTTGTGAATTTCTGGTGCTTTCTACTTCTGGGGGTGAACCATTCCTTGTTCTAAGTTTAGGAATGCTAGGATCTTTTCTTCTTCGGGAGTTGCTTTCCAATCTTCTTGATTCCAGGTTTCTGCAAGGATAGTTTCTCTTATATGGCTTTGGGTTCTTTTCCAGATCAACTCTGGAGACATTTCTTTGTTTTGAAATATTCTCTGTTTTCTTTCTTTCCATATCATCCACATATTCAACCCCAATGCTAGACTCCAAGCTCTTCTAACCACCGGGCTCGAGAATTGACCTCGCCCCCATTGTTTAATGGTTTCTTTAATGTTGTGAGGATCTCTGCTTGTCTTCCCAAATAGTTTCCTGATTTCTTCCCATTGCTGCTGAGCGAGAGGGCATGAGTTCAGAAGATGTTCTTGCATTTCTTGGTCCTACTTGCACAAGTAGCATCTGGGGGGTCCTTGGAATCCATGCTTCTGAAGCTGATCCCATGTCCAAATGTGACCTTTACCTACTAACCATAAAAACAAAGTTACTTTCGACCACTGGCTACTCTGCCATATTTGTTTCCACATGGGTGCATTGTCATCTTGCTCCTGCTGTATGGTTAGATGGTAAGCTTCTTTAATCATGAAGGTTCCCTTCGTGGATCGACCCCATCTTAGTATATCTGAGTCTGTTCTGATAATTATTCTCCTTGATTTCATTTCTCTTATATATAGCTCTCTTTGTTCAGTATCTATATGTCTATCCCACACTTCTGGATTCTTCCAGGTTCTCCAGGTTCTCCAGGTCTCTTCCTGGCTTTCTTCATTCCAGAACTCGCTTACATAATTCAGACCTTCCTCCTTTGCTTTCTGGTAGGTGTTTCTAAGGCCCTACATTTCCTTCAATTTCTCTCTTTGTTTCCAAGTTTCATCCCAGAATTTAGCTGAATTTCCGTTCCGTATTTCCCAGAATGCATGTTTGGATATAATGTCTCTGTTTTTACTGGCCAGGTCCCATATTGTAGAACCTCTTGGCGTTTCCTCTAGTATTAGGATACCTTCAGTAGTTGTGGGCATGTTGTATTTTTGTGTCCAGATTCTTTTCCATAGGTCTCCTCCTCCCCTCATCCATCTCCACCACAACTTCGCTCCCATTACTTGGTTCAGGGTATAAGGGTCTCTCAGACCCAATCCCCCTTCTTCTTTACTTTTTGTCAGACCTTTCCAAGATATCAGAGCCCATTTATTTTGTTGCTTTGGCCCTCCCCAAATGAATTTTTTGAATATCTCCGCCATTTTTGTACATGCCCCTTTGGGCACAGTTGTTTCCGAAAGAGGGTAGATGGGAATTGCTTGTAAGACTGATCTGAGAAGCACTACTCTTCCAGAGATATTCAGAGTTCGGAAGGACCAGTTTGCCAATCTATTCTTAAGTTTCTCAATGGTATGTTGCCAATTCACCATCTTTAAAGGGTTTGGGGCTAACTGGGTACTTAAGTATTTTGTGGGAAATTCCCCAGAGCAAAAGCCCAGTATTCTAGTCAGGTGGGATTTGACATTACCCGGAGTGTTAAAAAGGAATGTACAAGATTTCTCCTTGTTAATTTGAGTACTTGGAGATTCCATGAAAAGGTCAAGGATTCATTTTACTCTTTTTACTTCTCTTAGGGAGATTGCACAAAAAAGCATAATATCATCTACAAATTGCTGGTGGGTAATCGGTAGGTTGTTTCCCCATAACCTCAACCCTTTAATTTTCCTTTATTTCAGTTCTTTTTTGATGTATCTTCCCAATCCTTCTGCCGCAATGATAAACATAAATGGGGATAGAGGATCCCCCTATCTCAGCCCTCTTGTGGCATTGAAAGTTGAAGTTGGTGTTCCGTTCAAAAGAATGGAGAAACTTGGCGTGAAAATTATATCATAAACCCACTTTATCCACCTATTGCAAAACCCAAATGCCGCTAATATTGATTTAAGTTATTCCCAGTTCAAATGGTCATATGCCTTGGAGAGATCCAGTTTGATCATCATTCCCGCTTCCTTCTTATATTTCAAATAATGCACCACTTCCTGAGATACTACCAAGCCATCTAGGATTTGCCACCCTTCCACAAACCCAGTCTGTTCCGGAGAGATAATGCTAGACAGAATTGGCTTCAATTGTTTGGCCATCAGAGTGGCTATAATCTTATAAATTAAATTACAAAGAGCAATGGGTCAAAAATCCTAGGCAGTTTTGGATTTAGCAGTTTTAGGAATAAGAGACAAGAGGGTTGAGTTTAGACCAGGACATACCTTATGATTTCTTTGCGACTCTTCTATAATCTCTAGAATGTCGTGCCCCAAGAATTTCTAGCCCGCTTGGTAGAATTCCACTGTGAATCCATCTGGTCCTGGAGCTTTATTCTTCTTCATCCCTTTCACGATATCTTCCACTTCCTCCAGGGTTGCAGCTCTCATAAGGGCTAGGTTTTGGTCTCTGGTGATCATATTAGGAATTTCAATGCATATCCTTCCAATAGCTTCTTCTCTATTTGTTTGGGGTTCCGTAAGGAGGTCTTTGAAATGGCCAACTAGAGTCTGTTCCATTTCCTCATGCTCGGTTAGGCGAAGTCCCTCTTCATTTTTAATGGAGAAAATTCTACTTTTTTGTCACTGTTGAATCATGGCTTGATGAAAATTTTTCATATTTCTTTCTCCTTCTCTCAGCCAGTTCACTCTTGACTTTTTCTTCCATAAAATCTCCTCCTGTTTTCTTCATTCTTCAATTTGACTTATCAGTATACCTTCTTCTCTGGTTCTTTCCTCGCTTCTGCCTTCTGATATTATTTCTTGCTGCAAAGTTCTCATTTTCTGGTCTAGAAGCTGCTAGTCTTTGAATATGTTCCCAAATTCTTCTCTATTCCATTTTTTAATCTTTTTCTTGAGTTCCTTTAATTTTAATTGGAATGTCTGCATTCTGCTTCTTCCCCTTTGTTGGCTCTGATTCCACCACTCTTCCACTTTTGTCATGAACTTTTGATTTATGAGCCAGAAGGCCTCAAAGCTAAAAGGCCATTTTTTTGGACTAGCTTTAACGTCAATTTCTAGATGGATTGGCCAATGGTATGAACCCAGCCTTGGTAGGATGTTTGTTTCAATAAATATATCACTATTTATTATTTGTTCAGACATTAAGAATCTGTCCAGTCTTGATGCAATTTGGTTTTTACCTCCTCTTCTGTTATTCCATGTGTAAGTCCCATTTATTGTGGGAATATCCACCAGTCTTTGTTCCGTTATCATATCTCCAAAGGCTTCCATATCTGGATCTGTTCTTCTCAAGCCTCCTCATTTTTCCTCGAGGGATGTGATCATGTCGAAATCACCTCCTATAATCCATGGTGAATCTGGGAATAAGCTTCGGATTATTCCCACATTCTAAAGAAAGCTTCTTCGTTCTCTCGTTATATGGGGGTTGTATACCCCAGTGAGAAGGATCCATTCCCGAGAACCTATATTCTTGAATTTTCCTGAAAGAATTTGAGGCATGCTTACCCAATTTTCAAATTGAACTTCCTCTGGGTTCTAAAGAATTTCCAGGCCCCCTGCACTACCTAAGGCATCATAACCCATTATTTCATAATGAGGATTGAATCTACTCATTATCTCTTTCAATTTTTGTTCACTAATATTTGTTTCCTGAATTATCATTATGCTAGGTTTATCTTTTTTCAACCTGTCTCTTAAATATCTCTTTTTCCCCTTACTATTCAGCCCTCTAATATTCCATGTTGTAATTATCATTTTAACAATTGAGGGGTTGTTGGAATACCTCTGAAAGAGGTACGACGCTTCCTGAATTAACCTGCATCTCTCCAACCATTTGGATGGTCTCACTCATAGGTCTTCTTCCCCGTTTTCTTCCTCTTTTTTCCGGCATTTCCCATTTATGTGCCTTGGCCTCCTTGTGCTCCTAGTTGTTATGGTTGGTTTGCTATGGCTACTCCTCCTTCCTCCTTATATTTTTGAAACATGTCCTTGTATAATTGCTTTTTTTCTTCCTGTATGAATCGTTCATCTAGGTGTCTCCATTCATGTAGAAGTCTCCTCATAATTTATTCCTCTTCGCTCCCTTTGTCCTTTTGTGGATCTATCTCCATTTGGGTTTGGTCTTGGGGCATTCCCATGCTTTCTCCTTCCTTCTCCTGTTCCAAATTTGTTTTCATTGTGTCTTGACCTTTTTCCCTTTTTGAAAGTTCCGCTGGTTCTTCTTCACTATCCTCCCTTTTCGTTTCCATTTCCTCTTCCTGAAGAACCCCAAACTTGTTTTGGTTTTCCGAGATTACTGTTTTGACAGGTGGTTTTAGAGGGAGCGCTCCTTTTTGAGGTTTCCTTCTGTTAAGCACTTATTTGAAACCTTCCTCGTCCTCCTTGTTTGCCTCTGTTTCCTTCTTCTCTTCCTCTCTCACTCCCGCTACTTCTCCAGATGCATTCAAAGGACATTGTTTGACGAGAGGACTATATTCATGGCATCTTCTACAATGGAATGGGATATGCTCATAATCCATTGATTGTTTCCAGACCTCATCATGGTACTCTACTTCAATATACTCTGGAAGCAGTTATGTGATACTCATATATACATAGATCCTGGCATAGGACGTATATCTTCCTCTTTTAGTGGTCTCAACTACTTTGACAAATGTTCCAATTGTGTTTCCTATTCCTTCTAGGATCTTTGGATCCCAGAACTCGATTGGGAGTCCAAACAGTCTGACCCAGATAGGTGCCGCTAGCATTTTTTCTTTGTCTGGGTTGTAGCATTCCTCCCAGTGCCTCATAAATAGACCAATGTTATTCAAGAAGTAGGGTCCTCCCTCAAAAATATTCTCCTTGTCCTCCAGGTTAGCGAAAATGACCGTGAAAAAGCCATTTTCCCCTAGTTTTAGGTCTATGTGTCCCTTGGGCTTCCATCTCTATTGTATCCATTTGGCCAGATCCTTCTCAGATCGCCAAATCCCTACAAACTTACAAATCAAAGAATGATCTTTCACGTACCCGCTATACTCTTCGAGTTTGTTGTTAGGGATTACAAACCTGGGTTTTTTCATTGCTCTCAGTAGGCATATGCTTCCCAAACCTACTTGCTAGCGAGCCCCCATGACCAGAATGTCTTTGAAGCTTTTTTTGGTGCTCCCATGCACCCCATTTCTGCTTCACTCACCTGCTGCTACATTTTTGTAGGAGGTGATCTCTCCCCTCCCGTCTCTGGCAGTCCCACCTATCTACTATCTCCCATCCTCCACTCATCTCTACACTCTTCGCTTCTCTGATCAGATGCAAGTGGTTGCAGGACTCCCCTGCACCCTGTCCTAGGTTCAGGTCTGCCAGAGGCAAGCCGTTCCGAAACCCTAACCCTACTCATTTGCCTTCATCGCTTCCTCCGTTCCAGATTGCTTCCCCGGATCACGCACTACAATAGAAGCCCACAAGATTGGAATTTTCTTCTATACTGACAGTGTTTAGATTCAACGTTTTATCAATTTAGATTTTTTTCGTGTTTAACTACTCAAGTTTTGAGCATTTATTTGTGCAATGAAATTCAAGCATGTGATATTTTCACTACATGGAAATATTCAAGGTGGAGAGATTATGCTAGTCCTTAACTTTGGTGTGAAATATGGTTTTAGTCTCAACGTTGAGTGAGGATATTTTTGTCACTCCATCGTACTTTTATTGAAGACTCCATGCTTATGTGTTTTAACCAAGTGTCTCTTGCAACTACTTTAAGATAATAATTTTCTATTCAAAGGAGGTAGTTGACAGCATCTTGAATTGAGAAAGAGTCACTTGTATAAACTTTCACCCTGTTGTCTTGGTTTAAAGCACTCGTAAAGATGTAGTAAAGTGTTTCTTATTGTAAAGTTCCGATTAAATCACATGAATACTTCCACCATCAATGATTAAGGATTGAATTTTTTTCATTGTCTTCTTATTTAGGCATTGTGATGGTAAACATATTGGAATCATTAGCTTTAGGAGTATCATAGTGTTAAGGAATTGGTTCCATCAAGAGGTGAAATTTGCAAATTGATCAATTGAGGGGACAAGAAAACTAGTGAAGGTAATCAATTGTTAAGTATCAAAGAAAGAGCTTTACGATGATATTATTCCCAATTATAAGCTTGAAACACATAATTGCAAATACTTTTGGGTGATGCTCAAAATCATCCCAAATAACACAATTGAAGTTAAGCATTTTAAGAAATTTTGCAGGACCATATTATTACAATCTAAGGGGAAAAAGGTTGTCTAAATATTTGAACATACCGAGGCCTAGATGATGCATGCCATTTTATATTCCCCGGGCTTGTATTTTGTCTAGGGTAATCACCATAGGGGACTGTGTTTTTATTTGAGGTGGTTTCCCACCACTTCTTCTTAGTTGAGGATATAAACTTGTGTTATAAGAGGGAGGTACATTGACCATGGTCATATGAAAGTATTAGGGTCCATGGAAATTAAATATTTGAGGTTGTGTCATTGTTGGCATGAATCCTTGTCTAGGTAGAGAGGGGAATGCTTAGATGTGATCATGTTTTTCTGATGGCAAGAATTTTGGGATGTGTGCTTAGTTAAGAGGTCAAAGCATTTTGTAATGCATGTTTAGTTAAGAGGTAAAAAAAAAAATTCTAATGTGTGCATAGTTAAGAGGTCAAATGAATATTGTATTGTGTGTTTAGTTCACAGGTCAAAAGCATATTGGGATGTACACTTGGTTCATAGCTTGTGTAAAAACCAACATGAATACTTGGTTCACATTTGGGACTTTTAGTGGATAAACAGTTGGATGAGAAGGAAATCCTAACGATTTGAAATTTTGGATGGGAAAGTGATATTTCCTTAGTTGATGTTTGGAGAGGTTGAAGAAATTTGTTATTGATGTTGCATGTGTACTTAGCTTGTATGTGTACAAGTCATAGAAGTACCAAGACTTAGGGACCTGAATGATAAATAAATAGTTCAAGTGGAGGTCAAATATTTAGTAGGGTATTGTCTAGCAAGCAAACTTGACTCTAAAAAAGAGTAAGGGAAGAGAAATGGCACATCAATAAGTGACTCTAGAGAGGAAAATAGGATGAAGGATAATAATAATCGATACGAGAGGATGGGATATCCTCTTGTTTAAGAGAGGGGTAGGTTTCAAGCCAAGCAAGATGTTAATTTTTTTAACATGATCACCTCTTGAAAATTTAATACCTCGAGAACACTCCAACTCAAAAGCTTTTAGGGGATTAGAGTGATGAAAAGGGTAAGGAGGCAACTTCCATCTACTTTCCCATGTTGTTTTTTATAACCTAAATGGTTCCATTAATAAGAAGTAGAAACTAAGAGAGGCAACATTCTATGTGGGGATATTATAATGTAACATTGGAGACGAAGAAGGGAAATATCCCCTCTCTCTAGGAGAAAATATAGAAGGGTCATTATGGTAGAAGATGGGTAACACAAAAAGAAACATCCACTCGAGAGAGGGAAGGATTGATTGGAACTCCCCAACGGAGTCACAAAAATGTATGTGACACTTAGATTGAGGCATTATGCTACCAAAAAGAGGAACATGGAGAGAGTGGAGTGACTACTTATTTTTAGGGAAAAACCAAAAAACATTGGGAGGAGAAGAGAAGAAGAAAAGAGGAGAGAAGGCCAGTGGATTAATTAGGCTTCCACGATTGATTATGTGATTAAGGAATGTATATTAATTAGGATAATTCAATAAGGGTTTGAAAATAGATAAGATGTAATAAAACTTAACAAAGGATGATGAACTAATTAGGTTACTTTTATATTCTCCTTTGGTGAGTTAATTAACCTAACTACTGATGAAAAAGAGATGAAGATGAAGCAACTTACCGAAAAATGTGATGATGAAGGTGTTGAAATTGATTAGGTTGAAGACCAGAGATGTGGTATTTCCCCAATAGAGAATTACTCCACTCAAACATAGTTGAAAATGTTACTACACCTTCCTACAAAATAAACTTGATCCTAGACTCTAATACTAAATAAAACACCCTAGATTTACCATATAAAATAATGAAAAAAAATGAGTTATATATTGATCTAGTGATCCCTCAAAAATGTAATACCTCCCTCACCTTGGCAACATTGGAACATCCCTTGAGGTGGAAGAGTTGAATTTATCATTGTGTGAGAGAGAAAAAAATCCAAGTAAAGTGTTGTAGGAAAATACAACAAGGCTTCAAGGAAGAACCTAATCCAACAACAAGAGACCATAATAAAGGTGTTGGAGAAGACATGATCAAGCAAGCTAGGAGTGTGGAGAAATATCAAAAGAGTTGGATCGAGATTTTCGACAAATTTGAAAGTGTACCTACAAGAGAAATTGAATGATTGAAGGGGAAATGAAAAGGAGTTACAAATAGGATAAGATTTATATCAATTGGCATGTAAACAACCTTTACACATAGTTGAACATTGCCCTAACCATTGGGTGAAGTGTTCAGTATGGAGGATATATATCACAACGTTTTATTGTGACCATTAGGTTCAAAGGTTTGTATTGTAAGTATTATCCTCAAACAACACACTTTATACTGTAGAATGTAACACGCAAAAAGGGTAGAACACAAAAAGTAGTGATTCACTTTGTGCTAATAATTTGGGAAGGGTTAAGTAAGGTTTGACCTAATGGACCCAAAATTACACATCTTGACTAACTAAGGGCTAGGTTAAGGGGATGGAGATGAATGACAATCCAAAATAGTGGGTAACTATCCTAACTAACTTTCCTAAAGGTGTAGTAAGTGAAAGAGAAGGGAAGAGACAACGAGGAACCCTCCCTAAGTACCAGACCTCCCAAGGAGGTTTCACATCTAGGATAATGTGGGGTGATTAAATGGGGAGTAATTGAACCATATAAGAGAATTTATGTGAAGTATAAGAAGTAACTAAGTCATCTTCGACATGATCACCTATGGAAACAACAAAAAAGTAGGCTACACCATAGTACCTCTAAATCAGTGAGTGTGTGAGAGTATTAAAGTGTGAAATCCATGCACTACATTTCATGTTGTTGTTGACACTTTGTAGGAGATGAAAAACATAGTTTATATCCTCAATGCCAACTTGTCCATGATCATAACCCACATGAAGCAACAATATTATCACCACTAATGAGGATGAAAATTTGCAATTGGTGAATAGTATTTATTTAATTGTAACCACTAATGCATACCACTTAACAGTAATAGGTAAAAATAAATTCAAACCCCAATTGAACCATACCAACTACACAAAGATCGGGGAGGCAATGTATGCATTAGACATTCCTAATAAGTGAAGACTTCATTATGTTCTCCATATATCATGCTTAAAGCAAAGCTGGATGATGAACCAATGACTTAGTCATGTGTTCCAATCATAAATATTAATGTATACTCATATTGGAGCTTAAAGATAGTTTCAAAGAATTAATGCTACCCATTTGTTGACAACATATTTTGGATAAATGATAAAGTGGAAGGGCCTTACAAAAGATGAAGCAACATCGAAATTAGAAGTCTTTTTATTGAGCACCCAAATTTGGCCCTATTGAAGTGAAACATGCTTCATGAGAAAAAATCAAATTAAAAACAAAATATTTTTTTCTTCTTACTTACTTTAAGGTAATCATGTTTAGCTTGCTTAGTTGAAGTGGTACCATTTAGAATATGTGTTCCCTGGTTCAAAACTTCCATTATATATTTCAAGTGATTTGAATCATAGAGCACATCCTCTTTTAAACATGGATAAAAGGATGGTTTTTGCCATTGGAGTTGGGAAAGATAATGTTTCACATGATTCCAAATACATGTTTCTTATTTTTTTAGTTATTATACGACGCACTTTTGATTCTTATTGAGGCCACATTAGGTCTTTTCAACTTTTTAACACTTTTTTTCAACACGGGTCCTTGATGCTTACATTTTCAAGCTAAATAAAAAATCTTTTAAATGGGCGAGCATGTACCACAAAATCTATAAATTATCAAACTTTATGCACAAGTCATTTTGTATAAATCTAATGTTTTTAATTAGTATTATATTCCTAAAAAGGCCACTTTGGTATAATAAGGGCCTCATGACGTGTTTAGTGGCAGCCTATTTTTTAGGGATTTATTAGGATTTCTCCTTTCTATGGATATAAACAAGGACTTTTGCTCTCTCTTATATATGCATTCCATTTTTTCTATATAAATCAACCAAATTTTAGTGTTTAATGGAGATGTCTTCCTCCATTATTTAAATTTTATTGGTGCAATCCACCCTCAAATTTTAGTGTTTAATGGAGATGTCTTCCTCCATTATTTAAATTTTATTGGTGCAATCCACCCTCATGTGTGTGGGTTCCCCATCATTTCTTAATTATTTTAAATTATTATTGACCACTTTCCAATTCCATTGAAGTAGAATCCTCCTTTGGATATAGGCTTTTTAGAACAACGCTACATGAATGTGCTTGGGAAAGATTTGAAGAGAAGATGCTCAAATGACAAAATGGAGCAACATAAAATAAGTTAAGGTCGATGAGTTTAAATGACCAAAAAAATGGTTTAATTATTTTCTCCTCACCGTGATTCTTCCATTGTTCCTTAAGTGGAAATGACAAGAAATTCACGTGGGTGGATCTTCGTTATTGTTTCTACTCCATGAATCCCAATGCTCCCTTTCTCATTCCTCCTTCCCTCTATTTATCTCTAGCTCATTTCTTAAAAAAAAAATCCCTCTTTATTACTTCCTCCACTCAAATGCCTATTGATTAGGCATATTCATTTGCTTCAATGTTCCATGTGATTTAGGGAGATAGGTGGAGCATTAAGGTGCTAAGAGGAACATTATTCTACATGCCATTCTTTCTACAACTCATATAGGATAATTACTTTATTGGGTCATACTCATTTATTTGATTTCATATATAAATGTACTCTTTTATGTTTGCTGGGTACTTAAAACTCCAAAAGGATGACCTGACTAAACTATATTTTGGATCAATATAACTCTTTTATGAGAAATTTGGATGTCTAGGGTGTGCAATTGCTTACTTGAGCTAGAGTTTTTGGAATCCTATAATGCTTTCAGGTACTTTAACACATGTGCTTATTCTTCAACTTCCCATATTTTATTTTATTTCTTGAAAATTTGCATTAGATACATTTTTACATAAAATCTCATGATTTTCTAATAATGTTGTGTTTATAAAAACATTATGTGAGTTTAATAAGGGCCTATCAACTCAATCACTAACTTAATCCTTTTTGTAGGGATGAGTTGGGTTTTTACATCTATATGGATATAAATTGGGGTTTTCACTTGTAAGTTATAAACTTTATAGCAAACAATGCACATAAAAATTCTTTTTAAAATAGGAAATTTAAACAATGGTATTCACACATAATACTTAGAGATTTACCCTAGAATCCATCAATTATGAAAACCAACAAATGTTTAGAGACACACCTCTAACTTTCATCATCACTAACTTCATCATTTGCAATCAAATATATAGGATCCTTTGGCATCCAAAACATTAATTCATTGACCTGTATTGGATTGCATCTTTAATTTTGTAACCATAATTAGAAAATTGTGGGCTGAAAATCATGTGCCAAAAATCACCAAAAATTGAAAAAAAAAATTTCCCCTTTTTTCCTATCATTTCTTGATACAAAAAACTAGGTTTCTTTTTTTTAGACTTATTCCTCCATCACTTGGATTTAAGGGTGCAATCCACCCATGGTGTGTAGGTGCCCCCATTTTTTATTTTATTTTATTATTTTATTGTATATTATTTATTTAATTTTATTATATATTAATTTTAATATATATTATATTTATATATATATATATATATATATTATATTATTCATGCTGGGAATGAACCATTTGACTACAAGACTATTGTAAATAGAGTAACAACTAGTGATTTTGATTCGTGTTGTGCTTCATTCTAAAAATGGGGAAAATAAAATGGTCATTAATTAGACCCCATATATTTCATGAAGTTCACAAATGAAATGAGTTAGTTGATGCAAGGAAAAGGAATCGCATGAGCTTGATTTTGTAATCTAATCTTTAAAAATGAAGAGGAGGAGATACATCCCTAAGGAATGAATGATAATTCCCCTTTAAAGTTGTCATAGCTATGGAACTTTCATAGAGTCACTTCCAACCTCATGAGGAAAATACAACAGTACAACTCCAGTGATGAAGTAGAAGAACACATGTAGTTAACTAAAGTCAAACTCAAATTCCAAATGCAGAAACAATGTGACTAGGAGGATAAGTTGAATGTAGTTCTATAACCTCTATCTGGGATAGCTCATACTTGGTGAGAAATATGAATTGTAAAAAAAAAACTAGAGGAATTATAGTGATTTTATAGATGCATTAATTCAAGGAGAGGATCATAATTGGGATGAGATTTATGAAGTTCAACTCATGTATTTTCCCAAGAGGAGTAGTTATGTTGAATAATTATAACAAACTTCCAAGTTTTTGAATTTGGGGCCAGACTCTCCCTAGATCAAGTGCAAGACATTGTATCTCAAATTTGTGATCATAAATTTAAATTGGGGTCAAAATGTCGGAACTTGAAACTTATGAAAAAATAATTATTACATTTAAAATAAGTGTGAGTCATATTAAATCAACCAACATAAACATACTTGCTTATGGGAAATTGGGTTATACATATAATATAAGGGTGGAGGAAAAGGAAAGCTTGATCCTCCATAAACAAAACCCCTAATTACGAGGCCAAAAAAAACCATAACCTATGACCTTAAACCCTTGTTACGTATTCTCTACACCATAGTGTAAGAGTCATGTTTGTATTACCCAACAAAATTTGTGGTTTAAGACCTGCAACACATTGACTTGTAATATGAACACAAAGAAGAGATTCTTGCTAAAGAACTTGATCATGACTTGAATCCACATGACCATTCACCTCATGGAAATAAGAGAACCCTCAATATCCCTCATATCTATGACTACTTTGGTAGGCTTGATACTTTCAAATCTTACACCCTTATTAAAGATAGAGGGTCCTTGTTAACATTGATATTGGTAGTACACTCAACGACCTTGACAAAAGCCAGGTTAAGCATCTAGGCATCCATATTGATACTTGTGAACATTTTCATATCACCATCCAATGTCATTGACATTTTTAGTGTGAGGGCATGGCGCATTAGATGAAACTTTCCGTGATCGATGATAGACTTGATGTAACAACCATGGTTAAAAAATCCATGTAAAAATATATAATACCACGGTCATGGGACATGTATTCCAAGATGAATGGTGGGAAAAACATCCTAGTGGGTGTTGATTTTGGTTATTATGGCTAAAGGGATTTGGCAAAGGCAATGCCAAAGGCTTTTGAAAGGCAAATGGTATTTTTGGCACATTTATTTATGAAAATAAGGGAAAATAGGAGAAAAGGAAGGTGAAAGGTCACAAGTTGCATGTGAGGAGGAAAATGAAGGAAAATAATGGAATTGAAGAAAATCGAGGCCCCATTAATAAAAAATCTTTTGTGGATCAATGGGAAGGCTTGGTTAGTTGGTAGCTTTTGTTAAGTTTAGTTTTGGAGCTCTCATTCTATTCTCTCTCTCTCTCATACACTTGAACACTTAGAGTTTTCTTGGAGCACTCTTTGAGAGTGTGGCATACTTGGATGCTTCGAGCAAGAAAGAAAAGGAAGAACAGGAAAGCGTTAGACGACATTGAGATCAACAACTACAACATGTTTTGCTTGCATGTGCCGAGTTGCATGTATGTTTTCCTCACTAGTTTTGGCATGCATGTCATATGCATGTGGTTTATCATCCATGATCTATCATTGGGATGGAGGATTTTCTGGATTGATTGTGGATTTTACTAGCCTTGCCATTTCCGGGATAGCCATGGTGTTGTGGGTTCAATTCTTTGTTTTTTTTTTCCTCTGATTGGTTCTCATGTTTCCTTTAGCTTGGTTTGAGTTACTAGTTCCTGGAAACCTTGTTTAGACAAACGCTCTTGAAGCCCTATAACAACTTGGGTTGAATTACTAGTCCTGGAAGCCTTGTAACAACTTGGGTTGAGTTACTAGTCCTGGAAGCCTTGGTTGGAAAAACACTTTGGAAGCCCTTGGTGGGTTGAGTTACTAGTCTTGGAAACCTTGGTTGGACAAACGCTCTGGAAGCCCAACGACAACTGTGGGTTGAGTTACTAGTCCTGGAAGCCTTGGTTGGACAAATGCTCTAGAAGCCCTACGATAGATGTGGGTTGAGTTACTAGTCCTAGAAGTTGGGTTGGAACAAATTCTCTAGAGGCTTGGAAAACTTGGGTAGAGACCGATATGGTGATGGTTAGTGATGTCCGACCATTAGGTGAAATCATTGGTTGAGGGTTGAGGTAGTTTGGCCTTTGGAAACCCTAGTTCAGTTTTGATGGATTTGTTTCATGATATCCCACATTCATGCTTGGAATATGGCATGGGGGTGACTGGCTAAAAGAAAGATTTGGTTCAACCTAGTCTACAATCGGGTGGTTTGTGGGATTCCCATACCTAGTCGGCTTATGTAATCATGAATAAGATCTATATTTATCCTTGGTATGTTATGAGTATTATATTGGTTTATATGTGGATTATATGGCTATTGTTTCCTTGGTATTTATGTTGTTATTCTGTTGCTTATGACATGTATTATGACAATGGCTATGTTTGGATCTCATCATGTTTTTAATTGTAAATGAATGAACAATGTATCTATGGCTTAATATATGATAATGTAGCTAATGTGATAAGGAAACAACGCCTTATAGTGAATCTTAGATAAGTATGAGACCCCTATGCTCAGTTATGTTGTTAAGACTTGTAGCTTTCATGTTTCTGACATGTTGGACAAAATGCCTGTCATGGCTAGTAGGGGCCCAGTCTAGTCCTTATTGATGTTTCTACAAATGTATCTTTGTTCCATTATGAAATTTCATTTATGAAGGTGTAATTGAGTTATGAGCAGTGACCTGGGCTCTGGGCCTGAAAATGTGGCACAAATCTCGTAGTTGCAAGCACAAGATTGGGGAAAAAATTCCTTATATGCTCCCGTGTGCTTGTTGTGGGAGCGTTTGGAGCCTCCCAAATGCACCCTTGTCCATATCAAGGGAGCGTCCAGGGGTTTGATGCATTAAAACTTCAGTTGGTCTTAGGGGCTGGTTACCTGAGTGGTTGGGATGGCTCCTGGGAGTTTTGTTGCTAATGTGGAAGGTTTGTGTGATGTGTTCCACTGGTTCCACTTCCTTAACTGACACAAAGGTATTCAAATCATATCATAGTAACTTCTCGTCACATGTTTACCCTGGTTGGCCGGTTACTTGGGTAGATGTGGGAGGAGGGTGTTACACTTGAACCTGATGACTTATATATATTATATATATATTATATATATATATATATATATATATATATATATATATATATATATATATATATATTGGAGGATTAGATGTTGTTTTAGTTATTTAGTGGAATGTTTCCTTGTGTATGTACTCGACTAACCAATGGGGGAAATTATTTTGATTCCACCAAGATGGTCATGAAATAAACCCTAAAGGAATGAATCTAAGAGTCCGTAAACTATGGAATTCAAACACATATCCAAATAGTTTAAGAAGGGCCACTTCAATTTCATGGCTCTCTTATACTACACGGAGGAAACTTTTCATTGAAAATATTATACTTTATGTCTATCTCCCCTACTTTAAGAACACAATGGGTTGTTCTACGAAATTCCTATGTGGCATCCTTGTGATAGGGAATGAAACATGTTATTAAGTTAAATCCCAACAAAATCCCCACTATAGTGCACCTTTATTGATATGATATTTTTTTCTAGAAGTTTAAGATTAAAAGTTTGATAGAGGAAATTTTAGAACTGTGGATGATAAATATGAGTAAGAAACCTTATGTTGTATGAGTTATCATAACCAAAAAAGAAAGGCATCCATTATTACCCTTGTAATAATTATAGAGAACTTAATTAAATCATTGTCAAGAATAAATTCTAGTGCTCCACATAGATGTCTTAACATATAATCAACATGGTTCATAGTGCCTTTTTAGGATTGATCTATATTCCAGATACTAATAGATACCTATTTGGCTCAAGAAGAAAGAGAAGTATAGCAAGATGGATGGGTGGTGAAGTCTAGGCTCAAATCACAAGATTTGAATCTTTTATAAAGGGGTTACTATGTATTAAAGGATATAGTATAGGGGCACATGTCCATCCCATGAATTTCCTTGTCACAATAGCTGGAGGTTCCAAATGATATTACTACAATCATTTGTGGAAATATAGACTTCATTGTTTCATGATGAAACAATTTGGACACTCTCTTGAACAAAGTACCAACTATCGATCCTCCCTCAAGTATCAAATATAACTCTTCATCTCACTTCCCACTTGTTTGTCTTAAATTCTAAAAGTACTACTAGATATAATTCCAATCAACTCTCTAGATGTTTTGATCACTCGTTATATAAAAGTAATGGGATTTCAAATTCTAGCTTTTGTTTTTTATAGGAGGTGAAGTTTCTTTCTATGTTGGTCTATTGAATGATTCTACCTTTCCTTTATACAAATTTATGTTCCTCCTCTAATGACTAATTTTGGTTCCCCCATTTCTTCCCATGGAGGTGGGGGGGCGGGGGGGTTGCGGGTCTCACTACCATATTATGACTAGAAATAAATCTTAGGATATAGGGTTTTATCATATGACCAAATCAAGGAGTTAGGCACTTTAAAAGTAGTGATCCAGGTGGATCTCCAGACAACAGGGGCACGAAAAAGGCTCAAAATCCAAAGTGATAGAAATTCAATTAAATTAACATAAGACCGAAGTGCTCGTCGCCCTGATTCCAACGTTGCAAACGACACTCTAATCTGAGTCCGTATGAAGAAGATAAAAGCAATCAAAGTTGTGGGTTGACTTACCCATATGGTAGGCTTAAGGAGGGCACAATTTGGAAAACATCTGGCACCGGAATCTGGCCAGTTTCCTGGGCGAAATTGTGGGTCAGTTAATTTGTCTTCTACCGCCTAAGGTTCTGGAAAATTCCAAAGGAGCGATTTTTTTTTCTTAAACATAAATACAGGGCGGGCGACCATGACCCTGTAGCCCTCAGAACCACCAAAACAAAATGAATTTAAAAAAAGGGGGTGGGCGGCCATGACCCCACTGCCCCTGGAACCATAACCAACAGACAAAAGTGGAGTGGGCGGCCATGACCCCACAGCCCCTGGAACCATAACCAACAGTCAAAAGTGGGGTGGTCGGCCATGACCCCACCACCCCCTGAGCCCACATAACCATAACATTAAATATGGCGGGGGGGCGCAATCTTTCAACCCCGTGGCACCTCCACAGCACCTAAGTACTACGGGCGCAAAGGAATATGGGGGGAGCGTGCCACCGGGACCGATGGAACTGCCTCCCAAAACTAACATGCAACAACTATGTGGTAAAAATAAGGAGGGGCAGGATTTGATCCCCCAACCCCTCCTCAATGAACTTTTAATTTTAATTAATGCGCCCAACCACTTTCTTGGTTAATCCTACCAACAAACATTATATGAACCTAGTTGCTCAGTGTGTTGGGGGGAGAAGCGCGCACATATTTCGAGACACATGATTTCCACGAGGCAGAATCGTGAGCAGGCCTGTGACAGGGGGCAGAACCTTGCCTGAGCACATTTTCCAGGGGGTCAGTTTTGGTCTAGTGTCAGAATTGGGCACGTTTTATATCGATTTTTCACCTCTCGACGACAGGAACTCAATGGTGATGCCAATTTCTGCAACAGAGCTCTCCATTTTTCAGAAATTTTCCATAATGGAGGTATAAGACTCCTTTTCGTAAATGATGATTGTACTCTTCTTTCTCATGCCACTTAATGAATGAAGGCCTCCCCATTGATTGAGCAAGGCCCAGAGACATAGTCCAAATTGGACGAACTCCGTTATCAAGTCTCTTGTCTTCTTTCATGCTTTTATCTGTTTCTCCTCTTCTCTCATGTGCACATTAAATTTCTATGTTTAAGCTGCAATTTATCCATGTAATTCTTTAATGCATCTATAAGCAAAAGATTATGGATCAAGTGGTATCAGAGCAGGTCTTTGTAGATGTGAATTACATGTTTGTATGCTAACAAGAAACAGGCTCCGAATAGGCGAAGGGAAACTAAAGTCTTTTGATCCCGAAGCAGGGCATGCACATCGAAGGAGAAACATGGCAAATGAAGAGGCTCGTCATGAAGAGGAGCGCAATTTCTGTAAAAACTTCTATACAATGGCAGAAAATGTCGGCCAGTTGCTTTCAAGGATGGAGAGAGCAAAAGAGAGAAATCTAGAAGAACAAGGTTCAATGCATGGGAATGGTGGAGAAGAACCCCCTCCTTCTCCTTCCACAAGTGAAAGTTCTTCTTCCTCTCATCACCATCATCATAGAAATTCAAGGGATGCATCTAAGAAACCTTTCTTTAAATTAGATGTCAAATTTGATCTTCCCATGTTTAACAATGAAAGTAATACAAAAAAGCTTAATAACTATATTAGGCAGATTGAAATCTACTTCAGGATTCAGCAGATCGAAGAGGACAAGCAAAGATCCAGTTGGCCTCTATTCGGCTATGTAGCACCGCTCTCGTATGGTGGGAGAGAAATTGCGAAGCAATAAGAGTGTGGGTATTCTTCTTTCTCGTGGCCTAGTTTCATTTCTGCATTAAAGAACAATTTTATCCTTTGGGTTATAAGAAAAAAGCCTTAATGGATTGGCAATACTTAAGGCAAGGTAGAGGTCAGGATGTTCAAAGCTTTATAGAGGAGTTTAGAAAACAAGCACTTAATTTGGGCATTGCACTTGACTCACCTAAAGTAGTAACTAAGTATATTGGATCATTACATAGTTACATTAGACATTCATTATTATTGTTTGAACCAACTACTATTGACTCGGCCAATGTAAATGCCATTCATCTTGAGAACATGGGTAAAAATGAAAGAGATGATCATTTCAAGAAATCACCTTTCAAACCTCCAAATGGCAAACCCAAAGTGAAAGGAAATGGAAAGGAGAAGAGGACGACATCAACCAAGAAAGATGAAGGAGAAAAGCCTTATTTCACTCATTGCAAAAAGGAAGGTCATGACGACGATCATTGTTGGAAACTGTACCCAGAAAAGAGACCAAAGAAGTATGGAGGAAAAGGCAAGCAGAAGATAGTGGCAATTGTGCAGCAAGACCTTGGATTTGATTCCGGAGATGAAGCATTGATCACAACAGCAGGAAGAAAAGGTACTCTTACACCTCATGTTAATTCTGAATCACATGAAGGCACTAGTTCAGTAGATGAGTCTCTTCCTAATGAACGAAAGAGAATTGAGTTATTTCATATTAGAGTTGTCACAAATCATACAAAAGTGGAAACTCTATTTGATACCAGATCCCAAGAAAATTTAATTTCAGAGTCCTTGGTAAAGAAGTTAGGCTTAGAAACCAAACCACATCCAAAACCTTATTCGCTTGGATGGATACATGATAAGAAAAATTAAATGTAACTAAGCAGTGCAAGGTTAAATTTGTGATTGCTTCTAAGTTAGCGGATGAGGTAGAACTTGATGTGATACCATTGGACATCTGTGGCATGGTGTTAGGGAGTCCATATCTATATGATAGAAAAGCAATCTTCTTTCGTCATGAAAAAAAATACCAAAACACAAAAGATGGGGTAGAATATATTGTAAGGGCTCATCAAACTAAAATCAATGCCAACCTTGTAAGTGCAGGACAAATGAAGAGGTTGGTGAATTCCAGTAAGGGTAGCATGCTTATGGTTGTAAGGGGGAAAGATGCAGAATTATCCGATGCTTTCCATGGTTGTGATCATGTGCATAAAAAGGAATTATGTGAATTAATTTCTAACTATGATGAGATGTTTCAGGAACCAAGGGGATTACCTCCAAAGAGGGAAATCCAACATGAGATCCATTTGCAGCATGACACTCCTTTACCAAATATTGGCATGTACAGGATGTTGACTATTGAAATGGAGGAGATAAAAAAGCAGGTGAAGGATCTATTGAACCAAGGGGTCATCAGACTGAGCACTTCTCCATGTGGTTCACCAATTGTCTTAGTGCCGAAGAAAGATGTCACATGGATGATGTGCGTGGATTACCAAGCACTAAACAAAATTACGATGAAATATCGTTACCCTCTCTTGCGCATTGATGATTTACTAGATCAGTTAAAGAATGCTATCTATTTCACCAAATTGGATTTTCATAGCGGTTATCACCAGGTCCGAATTGCAGAGCAGGATGTGTGGAAAACCGCCTTCAAAACCAAACAAGGGTTGTTCGAACGGATCGTGATGCCATTCGGAATTTGCAACCCTCCAGCCACTTCATGAGGGCCATGAATGATCTATTTAGGCCTTTCATTTATGAATTTGTTCTTGTATATCTAGATGATATTCTCGTCTTTAGTAAAAGTTGGAATGAACATGTATGCCATGTGAAGAAAGTGCTTCATGTATTGAAAAAAGAAAAACTCTGTGTAAAATTGTCAAAGTGTGAGTTTGGGAAAACCTCTTTGGTTTACCTAGGTCATATTGTTGGTCATGGTCAGTTAAAAATTGATCCTTCTAAAGTTCAAGCAATTGTAAATTGTCCTAAGCCTACTAGTGTAACCGAGGTTCGCAGCGTTTTGGGTGCAGTACAGTATTGGAGGAGATTTATCACTAATTTCTCTATTATTGCAGCACCTTTACACACACTGACAAGTGTAAAGCAAGCCTTTCAATGGGGAGGAAAGCAACAGAAGTCCTTCGAAGCATCGAAAGAAAAGATCAGCACTGCACCGGTCTTGGCCTTACCAGATCTCCAGTAGCTATTTGAGATCGAGACAGATGCCAACGGATATGCCATGGGAGCTGTACTGATGCAGCAAAAGAAGCCGATATGTTACCATTCATAGAAATTCTCTCAGGCTCTGATAAACTATCCCACTTATGATAAGGAGTTATATGCCTTTGTCCAGAGTGTGAAAAAGTGGAAACACTAGCTGATTGGAAAGGAGACCATCATCCATACGGACCATCAGTCCTTGCAGTATATTCAATCACAAACCAAGTTGTAGCAAGCTTCTCATTTCAGGTGGATGGATTTTCTTCAGTAGTTTCATCTGGTAATAAAGTATACGAAGGGCATTAGCAACAAAGTGGTCGATATGCTATCTTTCCCTCCTATTTCTGCTTCTGTTATTTTGCATAATGCTTCATTATCTTTTGAATGTTATGCTGAACAATACGCTAACGATGATGACTTTAAGGAGATTTATGCAAAACTAACCCACGGTTCACAGGTGGACAACTACCACTTGCAAGGGAAACTGTTGTATCACCTTGGAAAATTGTACATACCCACGGGAGAAAGGGTACATGTAATCCCAGATGCCCACAGATCCCTTGTGTCTGGTCATTTTGCTGTTGAGAAAAATTTGTGTCATGTACAAAGATTTTGTTTTTGGCCTCATACGAAGAACATTGTGACTCGCTATGTAAAGGGATATGTGATATGTTCTGTTTCAAAGCCCTCTAATAGAAAACTCGGGCTCTACACACCACTCCCTATTCCGAGTCGTCCATGGGAAAGTGCGTCAATGGATTTTGTAGGAGATTTTCCTTTGTCTAGAAAAGGTCACGACTATTTGTATGTTGTTGTTGACCGTTTTAGTAAGATGTGTATTTTAATGCCTTGTAAAAAGCATATCACTGCAGAGCAGACTCCTTATCTTTTCTTTCAGCTTGTTTGGGTCCATTTTTGTTTGCCCACATCAATTGTGTCAGATTGGGACTCTCGCTTTCTCGGATAGTTTTGGACCAGCTTGTGGAAGATGATGGACACAAAGTTGAAAAGAAGCACGACATTTCATCCATAGACTGATGGACAGACAAAGGTTGTCAAACGCACTGTGGTACACTTGTTGCGAGGCTATTGTGGAAAACATCCTAAGTTGTGGGATGAGCATCTTCCATATGTGCAACATTCCTACAATCGAGCAATGCACTCATCTACGCATCGTTCACCATTTGAGACATGTTTTGGATACCTACCCAAAGATTCTTTTGATATGGTCTTTGGAAGGGAAGATGACTCCAGTGAACATGATGACAGGGACAAAGTGCAATGGTTCATTCAGCGGATCCAGTTGATTCACCAAGTAGTACAGGAGCAGTTGGAGAAAAGTCAAGCCCGGTACAAGGCTCGACATGACAAACATTGAGTTGACCATCAATTTCAAGTGGGTGACAAAGTGTGTTCCATATTAGAAAGGACAGGATGAAAGGAGAAGGGAAGAATTTGCGACCAATCTGGTATAGTCCATTCGCCATCTTGGAGAAGATTGGAAACAATGCCTTTCATCTCGATTTGCCAACATATACGCAAATGTACTCCATTGTGAATGTGGAAAACTTAAAGCTTTATGAGCCACCATTGATTATGGACATCGAAGAGATGGGATCAATTCATACAGTTGATGATTTGCACCAGAGTATCTCTATGAGTTTCCTGAAGATATCATCCTTGACAGAAGGACTAGGACTTCACAATGGGGAGATGTGGAATACCTTCGAGTTGGTTTCAAAGGGATGCACCCTAACAAGGAAAAATGGCTAGAAAAAGAAAGAGTGAGGGAACAATTCCCTCACTTGCTAATTGACTGATAAATCTTCTGGCTGTCCAAAAGCTCCTTAATAGGGAGGATTGATCCAGGTGGATCTCCAAACACCAGGGGCATGGAAAAGGCTCAAAATCCAAAGTGGCATAAAGTCGATTAACTTGACATCAGATCGAAGTGCTCGTCGCCCTGATTGCAATGGTGCAAACGACACTCCAATCCAAATCCGAATGAAGAAGATAGAAGCAGTCAAAGTTGTGGTTTGACTTACCCATGTGGCAGGCTTAAGGATGGCACAATTTGGCAAACATCCGGCACCGGAATCTATCCAGTTCCCTGACGAAATTGTGGGTCCGTTAATTTGTCTTCTACCGTCTAAGGTCCTGGAAAATTCCAAAGGAGCAGTG
>APFE030919614.1:85002-96989 GCA_000404065.3 Pinus taeda | reverse complement strand
ATTGGCCATGACCCCTCCACACCGAGAACCATAACCAAAATGGGCTGGGCGACCATGACCCCACCACCCCCAGAGCCCACATAACAATAACATTAAATATGGTGGGGGGTGTGGGCCGTCAAACCCATCGCCCCTCCTCCTCACCTAAGCACTACGGGCGCAGTAGAATATGGGGGAATTGGGCCATCGAGACCCGCGGACCTGCCTCCCAAAACTAACATGCAACAACTATGTGGTAAAAATAAGGAGGGGGTGGGATTTTATCCTCCAACCCCTCCTCAACGAACTTTTAATTTTATCCGCCCAACAAACATTATATGAACCTAGTTGCTCAGTGCGCCGGGGGGAATTAGCTACACGTATTTCGAGACACATGATTTGCAGGAGGCGAAACCGTGAGCAGGTATGTGATAGGGGGCAAAATCTTGCCTGAGCACATTTTCCAGGGGGTTAGTTTTGGTCCAGTGTTAGAATTGGGCAAGTTTTATATCGATTTTTCACCTCTCGACAACAGGAACTCAATGGTGATTCGAGTTTCTGCAACAGAGCTCTCCATTTTCAGCCATTTTCTAGAATGGAGGTATAAGACTCCTTTTTGTAAATAATGATTGTACTCTTCTTTCTCATGCCACTTAATGAATGAAGGCCTCCCCATTGATTGAGCAGGGCTCAAAGACATAGTCCAAATTGGACGAACTCTGTTATCAAGTCTCTTGTCTTATTTCATGCTTTTATGTGTTTCTCCTCTTCTCTGATTTGCACATTAAATTTCTATGTTTAAGCTGCAATTTATCCATGGAATTCTTTAATAAATTTATAAGCAAAAGATCGTAGATCAACTAGGTAGGAAATTGACACCCAAACAAGATTGAGATAAAGCAACCATGGAAGTTCATCAAAGTAACTAGAGATTCACTAGAGGGGTTTTTAGAGAAGAAACTACCCAAGAGGTATTTTCTCCACGAAGATATTATTTATTAACATGCAAGGCTTAGTGAGGTAAGATAAAAAAATTATCCCTCAAAAGGTTGGTGGAGTTGGAGAATCCTAATGTAATTATAATTCAAGAAACTATAAAGGGGATCCTTTGGTCCTTGTGTTAAAGAGGAAGTTTGGTGGCTGGGATTTCTATGGTTTGAAATTAGATGTTTTATTTGATGGCATAATTACTAGGTTTAATACAAGTCTCGCACTAGTCAACTATTTTATGGATGACAAGGTCTTTGTATTGTTGTACACAACAAGAGTCTTGGTCACTCTCTAGCATTTCTCAATGTGTATGAACCCTATGAGGGTAGGCGAAAATTCTAAGACAATTTATTCTCATTAAATTGTTTGTGGTGGATAGTATGATTATTTATTATGGGGGAGGGGGTTGTTTGAGTATGACTTTGAACATTATGAAATTAGGGTTACCAGTGTCTGAGAAGGTAGAATATATCCTTACTTCATTGAAAAATTTGAATTGGCAAGATGGATATGAAAAGAGCATTTCCATATTTAGCCAACATAAAGCAATAATGCATTTGGTCTAAGAGGGGTAGATAAAAGGATAAATTATTTTCTTACACATAGTTCCATTCCACAAAAGGTGGAAAGATACGTAACTTGGGTTGGCAAGGTTAGATGTTGGGATCACTTTCTTAGTATACTTAAACGAGGTAAGGATGGAGAAAAACTTTGAGTGCCCTTTAACTATAACCTTGGTTTGTATAAAGAAAAAAAAAAACATAGGTTAGTTAAGGACAATTAGAAGCAGTTCGAGGAGGGTCTAGGAGAAGTTGCTATTGTTCAATTTGCTTATACATTAAGGCTAGTCAAGAAAAAGGTATCCCGATGGAAGGCAAGAGACATCAAAAGAAGGATTGCTTGCTTAAGGAGGTGGAGAAATAACTAGAACTAGTTTACTGTAAATAGTTCACTGGAAACATTAGGTGGGATTTGTTGGTAAGGACTTCTTCATTAGAACATAAAAAGGACAATCTTCTATTGGATAAAGTAGAAAAAAATAGAGAGTTAACATGCAAGGTCTGAGGATTGAGGTTAGTAATTAGAATACCAAGCATTTAAAAAAAAATCTAAACACAGGAGGAACAACAATTTTATTCATGAATTAACAAAAAGGAATGGCAACAAGGTTCAAGGGTTCCATGATTTGGAAAATATAGGGGTTCATCACTTCAAGAAGATAATTAAAGAACTCGATAGAGTGAAATTACAGGAGATATTAAAAGTTAACATCATATTTTCCCATATACGTTAATGGAGAAGAAAATAACATCATCTACATACCAATGACTAAGGAGTGATTCATGCTTGTACTTCAAAATCTTCGTAAACATAAGAGACCTATCCCATGTTAATGGATGCAAGGCGGAAAATCGGCCTTAGGATCAGGGTGAAGGTACAACACACGGAGGATTTCAAGGTTGTGGAAGAGGAAGAGCAGGAGCGACTAACAAAGTTCGCAGACAAGTTATTTGTTATAACTGTGGCGAATCTAGACATTTTGCACGCGACTGTCAGAACCCAACACATCCATCTTGTCAATATTGTAGACAGTTTGATAATGTGATAGAAGATTTCCCAGTACTGATTGCCAAGGTGCAGGAGAAAAAGACGCAATAGCCTACACAGAACATCTAAATGATGAGGGCGGAGCCTCCCGAAGAAGATCACAGTATTAATATCGTAACGCACATTGGTATGGCCAAAGGAGAAGACAAAGGAAAGCAGACAGAGACCCAAGGATGGGTGCGCAAGGCTGCTGAAAAGGAAGTCAGGTTTGACCTCAACTAGGCTAAAGAAACTTTTATGGAGGCTAAGAAGAATTTTGCTGAAGTTTCTACATCAGGGAGTCAAGAGAAATCAACTGGAAACATTGAAGTATAGGATGTGGATCCCTCGCTATTAGCCACTTTTCTAAAGTCTTGTATGAATATGTTAAGAGATGAGAAGGTAGTGGAAGGGATTCAGGAGGTAATCTATAATTATACAAGAAAAATTAAGATTCCTTCAGAACAAGGTGTTGTAAGGAAATTGCGTAAACATAAGAAGCGAACAAGGCATGAGATGAGGCTGAACGTACTGATTGGAGGATATGAAGTGGATCAAGTCGTCATGGATTTGGGTTTTGATGTGAACATATTACCTAAACAAACATGGGAGAGGATAGGGAGACATGCGCTACAATGGTCTACTATACAACTATGCATGACCAATCAACGTAAGATCATTCCCATGGGGCGTCTGTATGGGGTAACAATAGACATTGAAGGAGAAAGTGCTTTGACCAATTTTGAAGTAATTGAAATATTGGATCACAACAATCCTTACCCTACACTACTAGGATTGTATTGGGCCTTTTACATGCATGCAGTAATTAATTTGAAGAAGTGAAGGATGACATTTGAGAAGAAGGTGCTCAGGGTTATTATGCCACTGGATCCTGTTGAAGGGGCACGGTACACCGAATCGATCCGCGACTACTTGGAGGACGATGACTTGGATCAAATATACAAGATAACCGCGCACGATGAATATTGGATCAATCCACCTGCAGATGGGTGGATCACATGGGTTAGAGACAACTCATGTACCTCAGATTCATATGAAGAGCTCGAACACTGGCATAATAGATTGCATGAATTCTCTACGCTATGTTGTAATATGATGACAAAATCGCTACAGTGCGTATCTATGGTGGTAAGGAATATCTTGCATTGTGATGGCTTAAATGATGCTAATTTATTTCTAGATGAGGTTGAAAGGGAGGTGCCTGAAGAGCATCATTTCCAGGCACTCGAGTTGGCACTGCGTGCTACGCCTGGCCATTGGTGGGGTACGCATAAGGATAGCTTTGTTGACTGGAAAGAATACAAGCAAATGATGAAGCTAAGGTTTGGATATGCTAATACTCGAATAAATGGAAAATACACGGAAAGGATGATCTGCATGAACACTTGGCATGGTGGACTAAAGCTTGGGGAGAAGAAACACAACTGGAATGGGTGCACATCTTCTATCACACCATAGATACTATTCCAATGAATTGGTACTTGGAAATAGAGCTACGCCATGGGACAACCAAATGGGATACCTTGAGGGAAAGTTTATTGTTAACTTTAGCTTTGAGGATGGGTTAGAGTGCATTGATGAGGCACTCCAGGAAATTAAGAACGTTGTCTTTCGAATGCCTGAAGATCAAGTAGAATGTGTTCAACCAGACTGGAGTACCCAACTGTGCCATGCGCTGGAGTGCTACAATGTGACTGCAGAAGAAGAAGAAGAAGATTCATGAAAATTCAACATTCTAGAGACCAAAGAACAACACGAGGTCGAAGGTCCTAAAGCAGCGAACCCTGATATATCAGAACCTTTGAAGGCCAGGCAAGTAAACATTAGGTCTGAAGCGCAGCTTAAGTTTGCAAAGATAAGTGATTATTGGGAAGAAGATATAGTTGATAAGTTGCGGATATGTTGCGTGAGTACTAGGACTTGTTTCCCACCAAGTTCTTGGACTTGAAAGGAATAATAGGGGATCTAGGAGTTATCAAGATCACTTTAAATCCCGATGTGAAACCCGTGAAACAGAGACCTTACCGCCTAAATCCGAAGTATAAGGAGAAGGTGTGCAAAGAGATAGACAAAATGTTGGAAGACTGAATTATTGAGCCAGTAGAAGAATCTGATTGGGTGAGCCTTATGGTTGTTCAAGAGAAGAAGCAGCAGGGTGAAACCAGAATATGCGTAGACCTGAGAAAGCTCAATGATGCATGTGTTCATGACCAATTTCCAACACAATTTATAAATGAAGTTTTGCAGAATGTTGGAGGATAGGAAGCTTATTCTTTCATTGATTTGTTCTTAGGATACCATCAAATTAAGATCGCACCAAAGGATTGTATCAAGACGACCTTTGGGATGGAGTGGGGATTCTTCCAGTACATAGTGATGCCATTCGGGTTAAAGAATGTGCCCATGATATTTTCAAGGGTTGTAATTGTAGCATTCAAAGAATTCATCCGTAAATCCTTAAAAGTGTATTTTGATAACTGGACTATGTTTGGATTGGTAAAGCGTCACGTTACAAGTCTGCGCCTTATGTTGGATACTTGTGTTAGATACCAAATTGCTCTCAACTTGAAGAAATGTATCTTTTGCGTGTTGTATGGGATATTGCTAGGCCATGTGGTATGTAAGAAAGGGCTAATGGTATACCCTATGAAGATAGCAATGATTGTCAATTTAGAAACTCCAAATAATGTAAAGCAGTTGCGCGCAACGCTGGGGAAAACTGGATACTATAGAAAGTTTATCAAAGCTTATGCACAGATAACTGTGCCGATGGAGAAGTTACTGAAAAATGATGCGACTTTCTGCTGGGATGAAGACTGTCAACGCAATGTAGATGTATTAAAGGAAAAGATGGTGACTGTGCCCATTTTGGTATTCCCAGATTAGAAGAAAAGATTTCGTGTTCATGTGGTTGCCTCTTGTATTGCGTTGGGTGTGGTATTAAACCAACTAGGCGAAGGAGAGATAGATCACCCTATAGCTTTTGCAAGTCAGAAATTATCAAACGCGAAAAAGAACTATTCAACTACAGAGCGCGAAGGATTGACGATGGTGTATGCACTGCAGAAGTTTCAAAATTACCTGTTAGGCACCCATTTCAAAATGTATACAAATCACTCTGCTCTAAAATACCTGGTTAACAAGCCTATGTTGGGGGGAAAGATATGTAGGTGGTTATTGTTGTTTCAGGAATATGAATTTGAGGTGAATGTGAAACCTGAGCGGTTGAATGTGGGACCAAATCATCTATCCATAATTGAGGTAGGCGAAGAACCTACTAATTTGGAGGAAGGATTGTCGGATGCACAACTCTTCACTGTACACGTCGTAGATGATCATTTTGTTGATATAATCCAGTTTTTGACTACTGGAACAACCCGATAAGGATACTCTACATAACAAAAAAAAGAGTTGTTAGTCTGTGCAGGTGACTTTTCCGTCATTATGGGATACTTGTATAAGATGGGCACTGATGAAATACTACACCGATATGTTCCGGAGTTCGAACACTCTAGCATCCTCACCGAAGCACATGGAGGAGTGGCGGGAGGACACTATGCAGGCAGAGCAACTGCGCAGAAAATTCTGCACGCAAGATTGTGGTGGCCGACGATACATAAGGATTCTAAGGCATATTGTAGGGCGTGCGATGCATGTTAGAGGACGAGAAAGCCATCGTGAAGGGATGAATTTCCTTTAAATCCTCAGATTTCATTACAGGTGTTTGATAAATGGGCAATTGACTTTGTGGTTCCAATACAACCACCAGGGAAAAAGACGGGCGCATGGTACATTATTACGACGACGTAGTATTTGAAAACATGGGCAGAAACACAACCAATGAAGGACTATAACACAGCTATCATTGCGGAGTTCTTGTTTGAATATGCGTTGACAAGGTTTCGGTGTCCTAAGATACTAGTGAGTTATAGGGGTACACATATTTTAAATGAAACTATTATCACGATGCTCGAAGAATTTCAGGTTTATCATCAAAAGCGTACGCCCTATCCTCCTCAGGAAAATGGTACAGTTGAAGCATTCAATAAAATTCTAGAAAATGCATTGAAAAAGGCGTGCAAAGTGCAGTGGAATGATTAGGATGTGTGCATACCATCGGTCCTATGGGCCTATACGACGATGTGTAAGAAATTGACAGGACAAACCCCGTTCAGGCTTGTCTATGGGATAGAGGTTGTGATGCCCATAGAATATATTGTGCTGAGTTTGTGAATTGCAACTTTGACTGATATGGAAGACTGTGAAACTATGGAGGAGCACCTTACGTAGTTGTTGGAGTTAGAAGAAAACAGGTTTTTAGCAGGATTTCACCAACAGGCACAAAAGGAGCGCGAAAAGGCATTCCATGATCGACATATTAAGTTGCGCACCTTCAAGGTGAATGATTTGGTCTTACTTTATGATAACAAGTTCACAAAGTTCCCTGGGAAGTTTCAAATGCACTGGTTGGGACCCTATGTAGTCAAGGAAATTACAGATGGTGGCGTAATTCAACTCGCAAAGCTGAATGGGGAATTATTTCCGGGAAGAATCAATGGAAGTCGACTGAATTTATATCGAGGGGATCCTGTCCCTGCATAATGAGTACATGATGGCAGGAGAGTCTCAGTACTCCAAGCAACTGCAAGGAAGTACGGGGCTATAAACCACACTGCCTTAAGACTAGGAAAACGAAGTAAGTGGGTTGTGCAAGGGAAGCAAGATCTACGCTAACACGAGTTGCACCATGGAGGATGGTGCTGCGCAGCAGGGTCCAAAAAGGGCCATTGAATGCGCTGTAGTTGGTTGGATGGTGAAAATATCATTAGAAGGAGCAAGTAGGCTACATTTATGGCACAAATATTTGGCAATATATCACCAAAGATGCATTTATGATCAGAAATTGGAGGGAATAGTGGGATTTGAATTTGAAATCGCTTATAAATCTGGCATGCTAGCTTGCAGTAGAACATTTTTCCTTCTGGAAATATCTTGTGAATTTTATTTCCTTAAGGCTATGAATCGAGAAGCTTGGGAGGAACTTCTTTCATGACCGAAGTGCGCAAACTTGCCTGATTGGAGCTGCAAGATCATCCTTGAGGAAATGATTGATCTAGCAGAAGCCACTGTCTCTGAAGCTGCAACCACTGAAATTGCACCGTCTGTGCTTACGGCACCAAGGTCTCCTAGGGCTAAACCATTTGCTGCTAAGGAGAAACAGAAGAAACCATAGGTTGTTCTGGTGAGTTATTCGTCGAGGAAGAACTTTTATGGAAGTTCGGCAGAAAGGAAGGATGGACTAGGTGAAACAACCATACGAACCCCTGGATATTGACAAAGAGGACCTTTACGAAGAGGTTGAGGACTTGGATGTTGAGGAGGGAGAGCCTGTCAGTAGGCTCACAAAGTATATTCCTCCGCGAAATGGCAAAGCGACGATCCTGGAAGACCCCAACTCTGGCAAGCTTATGGTCTCTACACCGTATTGCCGAAGAAAGTACCATTTGAAGGTGCGCTCTTAGGGTGCAATCCCATAATTTAAATGGAGGATTGGGATCTAATTAATCACGATAAATTCCCGTATTTGGCGACAAGAAAATATTTGGCAAAGATATACTATGAGGATACCAGAGTCACGCGACTGAAGCCTATGAAGTGGGTCGTGGGGGTTGAAAAGGCTGGGTTGCTAAATTTTCTATGTGTACCATATTTTAGCAGAACCACTATCAAAACGATGTGCATATGCCAATTGCTTACACTGGTTCATAATGGGTGTCTTTGGTTGGGAGAGCCCATTCCCATCACAGATATGCTAATCCACCGTATCACAAGGTTTCCCTACCAAGGGGTGGATCCCGACGAGGAGTTTGGAGGAAAGAGTAAAGAAAAACAACTCACAAACATAATTAAGAGCGAGCTTTTCTTAGTGAATAAGTCACGCAGATACTTTATCCATTCCATCACAGACAAGGCGGTGCAGTTTTCCACCCAGATTTTTGGTTGTAAGGTCATGAGAAAGTGTCGCGCGGATGAGGTGTTGACGCTATTCATTTCATTAGATGCACAATGCATGAACGAGGTGCAGTACAATTGGGTGTAGTATCTCTCCAAAGAGTTTCTGTTGAATTGTCAATATGCACAGGACGACGGTAACACATTCCACTATGCCTGGTTGCTATTGTTAATTTCCCTAGTTGCGTGGAGACTGCCAGAAGACAGTCAGTTCCCTCCACAGGATGTTGATTTACTAGAGGCAACAATATTCGCTTCGCTGTGGGCAACAAAGGATCCAGAGAGGGTCATGGAGACGAAGATATTCTAGGTGTTGGTTGAGATGGACCTTCACACGGTGGTCAGCGAGAGGCCGAGGATGTCACCTACCCTGTTTGAGCAGTTGGAGGCCTACGTGGAGTTCAAAGCAGATTTTCACAACGTATCCATCCATGCGAGGTGAGATCCTAAGAAAGTATGGTACAAGTTGTCGTACCTAGTCACTGACATAGACGTCTAGGAAGTTGTGGGAAAATGGCCAGGTGAGTGGTGACATCCATCAGATCTCAGCACAGGAACAAGCATGACCAAGTAAAGTTACTCCACACATGCCACAACAACGAAGAAGAAAAAAGAAGTTGAGTAGGCTGCCGCTCAAGAAAAAGCAACACAATAAAATAAGTAAGTTCCTGATAAGGAGTGCACCATGAAGGAGGCCACATTGGAGGTTGAGGAGTCTACTTCTCAACATACTGCAGACAAGAAAGGGTCTGAAAAGGAAGGAGGTGGTGGTGAGGAGAAGAACACTCCTTTCATAATCACAAAATGCCAGAAGGAGACGACTTCCAGGCCCAGGAAGAAGTAGAAATTGGACAAGAACGCACATGTGGATCCAATGGTCCTCATTGAGGGGGACTTGGATGATATTGGAGAAAAGGCTCGCGACAAAATGACAGAGTTGTGGACATAGTTTGAACAATGGTACATGTAGATGCTAGGGAGCATGCAGAAGGATCTGCGTGAGCTGCAGATTCAAACAGGTTGACTTTAGGCGAGCGTGGGACAGACAAGCAGGGTTCAAGCAAGCCTACATCAAGCGAGCATGGCTGTGCTGGAAACAGATAGGACTCTAGACTTCAGAGTCATTCCTTTACCTAAGGGATCACTACGCGAAGAAGTAGATGAAGTAAACACCCAACTAGGACAAATCAAATATGTAGGTGTCAACTTAGTCGCGCTTCTTATTCAGACACTCCACGCGCTTCATTAGGGGGTATAAGATGAGCTCAGGATCAAGTAGTAATGTGTGCTATCAGTTATCAGTGAGGTAAAGATGAACAATGAGTAGATCTTCGCTTAAAAGGATCAAGCACTAAAGGAAAAGGAAGAACTGGCCGCGCGAAGCTAGAGCTTGGAGGCAACAATTACACAGACATGTCAGATGCTGCCAGAACTTCGCATTCCATAAGATGCATCAAAAGTAACGAAGATTCAGAAGTTTTCTGCCGCAATTAAAGAATCGAAGGATGAGGTCAGTCAAATAACATTTGAATTCCAAATGAAGATCTCATAGCTCGAGTTAAAATTGGAGCCCACCACTTTGCTAGAAGTTCGGGAGCAGTGCAAAGCAGCCATTAGGGAGAGCATGGCAATTTTGGATGTAGAAGTCACAGCCAACACACTCATCTTCGAACAGGAAATGGATCTATGGATGACTCTGCAAGAGGACCCAAACCTATAGAAAATTGGCACAAATATTCGAGAGATGTAGTAAAAGTTTGACAAACTCAAGGTGATTGTGTGCACTTTGGCGCTAGTCCAACACCTTTCTCGATTGCAAGAAGGAAAATAGCTGCAATCACAAATTGAAGAGATGTAGAGAAAAGAGGTTGTCTTAAAGGCCAAAATACAACCATGGACAGAGGAAGAAAACCAGATTACTTTGTCAGTCCAAGAGAAGTTGAAGACACTGCAAGAAACCCATTGGACAATGCGCCTCGTGATGGAAGGCTCAACTATAGAAACGTTGATCGAGGAAGTGCAGCAGGCCGCAGTGAAGGGTACTACTGACATATAGGTGTTGAAGGTGGAGTTCAACGACCTCCACAACAAGATAGATGCGCCAGCTGAGTGACTCGAGGGCGAGTCACTGAATTTGTACTGAGGGCCTGTTGGGAAGGGGTCCGTAGGGTCAATTTTGAGAAAATTTTGAATTTCTTTTTGTAACGAACGTAAAGTCTTCATGAAATGTGGAAACAAAGTGTGAAGCTAGTAGAAGTCAAAGGGGCTTTAGTCCCTTAGTTGGGTAGGTGATAGAGTTGTTTTGAGACTCGTCCATGGTCCGTGAACCATGGTATTGTAAAGCAAATGCTACATAAAGTTGAGTCATAGTGAGTCTTAGAAGTTAACCTTTAGCGAAGAATCATTGTAAGGGTAAGGTGCTAAGGAAGGAAAAGTCTGTTTCCTGTACTTAGGCGAAAGGGGAAGGTTCCTGCTGTTGAGTGCGTGGATGCCTTGGTAAGTCCGTAATTTGAGTGCGTAGGCCCCTGCAGCTGAGTGTGCAGGGATAAGAAGTCTATAGTTGAACGTTTATACTTAATAAAGACTGTTTTGAGACAATTTTGATGCATTTGTGCCTTGTTATTTACTTATGCTAAAGTTTATGTATCTTCGCTCTCTGATATGTTTTATGTGAATTATTGCTTATTTATTGTGTGAATTAGGTAGATCTATAATATTTATACATGATAAGTACAATTAACTATCTTCGCAAAGATTTGGGAGTCGCTTAGTTAGATTTGCAATAATTTTATGTTTGGAAGGATTAGAGCTCTCCTAAGGTAGAACACACATGCCTTTGGATGTAGAAACCTGGTTCTAACATCCCCCAATACTGCTTCGTGTGAGACTGCAGCCTACGCTATGTAGGTTGTTGCCGAAAGGGAAAACAATTACGATTTTGTTGGTTGGCGCAAATAACGTTGAATCTGGGCTAGGCCCTGTTAGCGCTTGAAATTTCACCTCAGGCTGAAAAAGGCAAACCTCAAGGCAACATCAAACCATTTAGCCTCGTAGCTAGCCCTACGGGGCAGGAGAAGGCTCTCTCCGGTCAATCTCAGTAAAATCTTCAATGGATGAGATGACCAATAGGGTAACACTGATTTTAGGCTAGTAAACTGATCAAAAGGGTTGTTTTGGGGTTTTTAGGTTTTTTGGTGGCAAATTGAGGGGATGGCAATTTTGGGTGCGGGGATTGGACACAGTTTCTGCAGGGGGTTCTTTGGGGCGAGGCAGGAGACAGTATTGATGCCTTCGATTGAGGTGGATGATTAGGAATGACAGGTGAGGAGTTAAGGAGAGCAAACAATAACTTTGAATTCTCCTTAAATAGTAGAAAACATTGAAATTAAACAAACTTA
>APFE030919614.1:42410-66091 GCA_000404065.3 Pinus taeda | reverse complement strand
CCTCTTTCCCTGCCTCCATGGGTCGATCTCACTATCCTAGGAGCTGTTTCAACGACTTCTAAACTTAGCACTACAAACTAGGCAGTCAAAACAACTTGCCTCTATAAGATAGGAAACCAATTCATTCATTTAATTTTCACCTTTTTATGAATGAATCTTATAAAAGAGGTACATAAGAGTAAAAGTGTCATAAAATTACATTAATTACATAACATAGGATAATAATCCACCCCAAAAAGTCAAACAGGGTCAAACTGCGTTTTCCTGAGCTGTACAGTGAAATTTGGAGAAATTTGCCTCACGGGTCGCGCGCCTCTGCCTGACGGGTCGTGTGCCTTTGGGACCACTTTTGGGGCACTTACAGGTGTCCAAATGAAGCAAGAGTAGGCTTGTTGGAAAGGTATGTGAATCTACTTTCCAACCCAACTGGAATTTCTGAATTTGGTGGTCATTTGCCCCTCCAAAATTGCAATCTCCCAAGACTGCTTTCTGTGTCTCAAAAAAGTGATAGAAAGTCATTTTTTGCTTGTTTTTTGACTTTCTGGAGGCCCAAAACTTCGCCAAATCTCTAGTACTTTGATGAGCATGTGTAACTTTGCATGAGAAATCTGGAAATGCTGAGTTTTTGCAAAATGGAGTTGCCGGGTTGAAGGGTCTCACGGGGGGTGAGACCCACTAATGGAGAAAACCTGTAAATTGCGTAAAAAAAACCAAAATTTACCCAAAATGCTCAAAATTTCTTGGGATTTGTGCTGTGGCTAGGCTATTTATTGCCTTGGTCCTTGAGTGAAGCCTCGGCCAAGATATGGAGGGGATCAGGCCTCTTTCGTCGTTTTAGTGCCTTGGCCAACCTCCTTGGATATTGCGATTGTAATTTTGACATTTCTCTAAAACCATGAAACCTGTACAAAAGGTGAAGTAGGTTTTTCGTCTTTGGCATGTTGTGGACAAAAACCTCTCTCATTTTTTCCAAATTCATCTTTGATTGCTCAGAAACATCATTTGAGTGAAACTTACCCTGATGTGTGGAACAATGGAATTTGTCAAAATGAAGCGAAATGAAGGGGATAAGAGGCTTCTAAATTCTTGGGGAAATTTTTGGAAGTAGGGAGGGATGTTAAGAAGTAGGGGAAAGTGGAATCTCAGAGGTTGAGTGAGGGGAAGGGGTCCAAAAGGGCAAAACACAGGCCCAACCTAGAAAATTGCCAGGTTGTAGCTAGAAACTAGGGTTTGTCCGAAAATGAGGAATTTGGGGAATCTCAGTGATGGGAAGCATTTGGTAAGGTACTTTAAGGATAGGGGAAGGTGTATGAACATCAGGAAACAAGTTTTGCCGATGATTTGACCGTCCAAGAAAAATTGCCTTCAAAACCCTAGGAGAGGGAAATGACCTTACCTAGGCGCAACTGAAGCATGAACAAGGTGTAAAATGACTCATTAGACACTGAGATGATAATGAAAACCCTATGAATGATGATAGACTCAGCTGAAAAGTGACATAGATTGGCATTTGGGCAACTTTGAAAAGAGTGAGAGCAAACCCTAGACCTAATGCCTAGTGACCAAATTTTGCTTGAAGACACACTGAAATGACAAAATTTGACCTTGACACTTCAAAATCACTTTGTAAGAGCATATTTGATCACTGGAGGAAGGCTGGAAAGACTGACACTAACAGGCCCCTTTAAGCCAACATCTAACCTTGATAAAATGGACAATGGGTTGTGTGAAATTATCCTCCTTTGTTGATTTAATTATTGGTTCTAAGTTTGAGTTCTTTACACCTTCTATGGGAACAATAGGGCTGCCCTTTGTCTTCCTAAATTTTCATTTTGGGTTTAGAAGGTCTAATTAGAAAAATTATTAAGGCTAAAAGATAAATGAAACTCTATGGAAGTAAAATTAGGAGGGAACAACTAACTCATCTACTAATTGTAGATTATGTTTTGGTATTCTATCTTTTAATTGAAGAGGAATGTTGACACTACAAAGAGATTTGGAAACTCCATTTTTTGGTCAAAGGGATGGAAACTAATGTTACAAAATCTACCTTATATTTTCTTAAAGTGGGTGCACACACAAGGAACAATTTGGAGAATACTTTTCCATTTCCCACCAATGGTTTAAATGATGTAATTATGCATTTAGGTTACTCTTTCAAACTTAATAGTTATGTAAAAGTTGTATCGATGTGGCTATTATTGATGATTGAAAAAAGAGATAAATTTCAGAGTTCATTGGATTTGTAGGGGAGGTAGATTAGTTCTCATCAAGTCAATTCTAGGAACCATTTTAGTATATTTGCATCTTTTGTTTCACATTTCAAAAGAGATTTTGGACAAGATCAAGAAGGTGTGTTTCAACTATCTATGGAAGGGGAACTATGATTACAAGGGACATATTTGACAAACTACAAGTTACTTAGTTTGCTCAAGGATCAAGCTGGTTGGGGAATCAAGAACATATTCCTTTTTGATAATTCCCTACCAACTAAGTCACTTTGGAATTTCTTGACCAATGGTAGTTTATGGAGAAAGATTTTAAATATGTTGCCATTGGCACCATTGTAGATTAGATCTGGAGGAGAAGAAAGAGCATTCATAATGTATCTAACAACTGGAAGGATTTGATAGTAGCTTTACCTTCATAGGACAATTCCTTGCCAAGAGAGTTGGTTTAGGGGAGTAAGTCAGAGTAGGTATTGATGTGTTTCTAGGATGTGGTGAATGCATTTTCCTCCAAATATAATCCTCTAGTTGTAGGAAAAAAATATGTGCATTGAACAAATTTGACAATCCTCTGTTTACCTTAATGGCTACAAGCTCAGGCCTTGGGATTCGAATCTAATTAGGCTATGTGTTGGGATGCATATTTAGTTGATATTTGGAAGACATAGGTAAGACTTTGGGATGAAGAAAATGAATTGGTTAGGCTTATAATAAAATTGGAGGCTTTGTTGGAATAAGTAATGGAAGGTTAAAGCCCCTCCAAGGTGTAGTCTATTCCTTTGGTTGGTTCTCAACAAGAAGATCCTAGAGAAATAAAGAAGGTCCAAGCATTTACATCCTTTATAGAAGTAATGAAGAAACTTTCTTACATTTAATTTTAGAATAGTAACACCCCTAGGACGAATCCTATTTGTGTGTTCTACATATCATGTTTAGGTTGGCGAGTCAAAAAATGTTTTGGGGCTTGCATACTTTTGTACATATGTGTTAAAGCCAATGTTCCTATGCTTATATATTTTGGGCCTAGAGTTCCTGTGTGATTCTGGGTTAGTTAGTCTATGTGTTAAAAGGTCGGCGAGCCTATCTTTGTAACTATGTAATCACACACATGTTAATAAAATACATTATTGCTACGTACCAAGCTAAATAAGAGAGCATGGGGGACTATGTTATGAAACTAGCTCACAAAAAGACATAAAAGAAAGATCAATGCCTTAGAAGTAAGCCTCTTCGAGGGGCAACCTCATTTACATTACACAAATGAACAATTCTTGGATGATACAAATGAAAATACCTCCTTTCTATATATAAGATTCTAAGGGGTCATAATGTAATCAAAGTTGATATAACAGTAATAATGTAAGGGCACAACAATAACAATAGTGGGCTTCTATGGGGCACAACAATAACAATAGTGGGCTTCTATGGGGCACAATAATAACAATATGGGGACTACATGCGAACAATAATATAATAGGGGGTTGCACTAATAACAATAACGGGTTACACAAACAATAGTAGTAGAGTAAAAAACTAGGGTTTCTATTGTCGGCCCTCTCTGCGCATTCTGAGCTGCGCTTGGGTTTCTGCTGCGTGGTTGCCCCTGCGGCTGTCGGCCTCAGGCCTGATCCTATGGAGACATAGGTTCCTCCTAAGGATCCACCTTCTACTCCTGCCATTGACGCTTTCAACCAGCTTCTTACCCGTTTGCCTCAGAAGAAAAGAAGCGAAGCAACAAAATTCATTATGAAGCTCGATGAAATTCCTGAGATCTTTTTGCCTCCAAAGACCCCCATTCAAGTAGCTTTATCTCTGGCTGATCATGGTATCATTAGCCAATTCATGGGACTTTTTCCTTCTCTGAAAACTACTGAGCAATGGGTCAACAGGAATTGGGCTCCTCTGATCAAGCAAAGTGTTACCTCTTACTTTCTTGGGCGAGGGTACTTTCTCTTCAGATTCTCCTCCAAAGAAGAAAATATCTGATCTTCCAAAATGGGGCATATTTCATGGGCTCTTAGGGCCTCTATGTGAACAAATGGACTCCGGACTTTGATTCGGCTGTCGATGTTCCCAAGGCTATCCCGGTGTGGGTTCGTCTTCCAAATCTGCCAGTTCACTGCTGGAACTAGGATTCCTTGAAACACATTGGCAACACTCTTGGGAAATTCATAGATCGAGCAAATAACAAGGATCAATATGACTGTGCTAGGATCTGCGTAGAGGTAGATCTAGAGGTGGGTCTCCCAGAGGCAATCAAAATCAAAGTCGGCAGCTGGTCTCATGTGCAGATCTTGGATTATGAGCAACTGCCATTCAAATGTAGGAAATGCCATGTTCATGGACACTTTGCTAGAAACTGCCCGACCAACGTAGAGCCAGAGAAAGGGAATGAAGAGGGTTGGAATTAAGTCAAGCGAGCAAAAATCAATCACAAAGGGAAAAAACCCGGAGGACCCTCTGGAAAAGGCTCTCTTCAGGCTAATGTTCAACGCCCCCCACCCAAAAAGGCGCAAGAAAACAAATTTGATCCAGTAAGCCAGCAAACAGAAGCTACTCAGGAGATCGAGACCCAAAAACCAGTTTCTCCAAGCAAAGGTACTCCCTCAGCCTCCCTTAAAGGAACAAGTGTTGAAGATCCCAAAGGTATGACTTTAGAAGATGAGGAAGAAGAGCAGGAAACGGACGAGTCAGAGGAGGAAGGAGAAATAGAAGAGTCCCAGATCTCAGTAAGAAGATCTACAAGAGGCCGTAAAACTGACAGGGAAAAAAGAGAGTAGGAGACTTACAAAGACAAGCTATAGGGCAGCCAACCAACTCTAGAAAAACTGCTAGCGTCGAAGCCTAGGATGTTGAAAAATCAGCCCCAAGGCTCCAAGGGAGCCCACCAGAAACATAAATAATGAAGGTCATCTCCTAGAATTGTAGAGGTATGGGGAGTAAAGTTAAGGAAGAAGCCATGAGAAGCTTAATAAGAAAAAAAACTCCAGACATACTTCTCATCCAGGAGACTAAGCTGGAAGACACAGTCTTCCTGCAAGCAAGCAAGAAACTTTGGTTTAAAAGTGAAGTAAGAGCAATCTTTGCCCCGGGCGCCTCGGGAGGGATTGGCACTCTATGGAACGCCAACAAATTTGCAATCACCTTTGAGGCTAGTAATACTCACTGGTTGCTGCTGAAAATGCAGAATCTGGATACTACGGAAATCTTTTGCCTTTTCAATGTATACTCTCCAGTCAATGTCAGGGAAAAAAAGGATTGTTGGGATTCTATAAGGCACCAAGCAGACTTGATAAACCTAGAAAATATAATTATTGCTGGAGACCTCAATCTCACTCTTCAATCGTCTGAAAAAGGGGAGGCAACGGAATCCGAGATCCGGCAAGGGAATGGGCGGAGGATCTTATGCAGGACTGAGACTTGCTGGATATCAAACCTTCTTCTGGTAAGTACTCTTGGTCTAACAAAAGAGTGGGCCCTGGTCATATTGCTGCTAGATTAGATAGGTTTTTCATTCAAAGCTCCTATCTATTACTAGGTTTAGAACCCAGAATGCACATTCTTGCTAGCAGCATCTCGGACCATAAGCCCTTAAAGCTAGAGCTCCTAGCCCATCTTGATCTAGGTCCTATTCCCTTTAGATTTAGTCTCGTCTGGGTCAAGGAGCCAGACTTCATGCAAATAGTCAAGGATTGTTGGAGTCAGCCTGTCAAAGGATCTCCTTTCTTTATCTGGGAGGAAAAGCTTAGAAGGGTAAAAGGAGTTCTAAAACGATGGGTCAAAACCCTGGCCAACCCTGATACAGAAAGAAAAGCTATTAAAGCCTCTCTTGCCTCTCATCAAACTCATATGGAGAATGATATAGTCACAGAGGAGCTGTTAGATCAAGAGGCTCATATGCAACAGTGCTTTCATAAGGCCTGCTTAGCTGAAGAAGAATACTAGAGATTAAAATCTCGAAATCTCTGGCTCAAAGCAGGGGACAGGAACACTGCTTTTTTCCACAAACAAGCCCAGGCCAGGAAATGCTTCAACACTATTTTTGAGATTAAGGAGGATAACGACACTCACAAGGATTTTGAAGACATTAAGAAAGCAACTTTTTCTCACTTTCAAAACTTGTATAGTGAAGATAAGGATCCGCACCAATACTCAGGTCTGTTAGACATTATTCCTTTTGCAATTTCTCCTCGTATGGACGAGATCCTTGAGGCCAAAGTCACTAAATATGAAGTTTAAAAGGCCCTTTTTGATATGGATCCGGATAAGGCCCCTGGGCCGGATGGCTTCTCTGCGAGGTTTCTCCAAGTTTGTTGGCCGATTGTTGAAAAGGATCTTCTCAAAATGGTTCGAAAGTCTCAAAATACTCAGAAAATAGGAGGCAACACAAATTCCACTTTCTTAGCCCTCGTACCCAAGGAAAAAGGCACCAACAACTTCAGCAGATTCTGTCCGATTTCCTTATGCAATACTGGGTACAAGTTAATCACCAAAGTAATTTCAAATAGACTAAAGCTCATTCTTCCCAAAATAATTCCGGAGAATCAAGGAGGCTTCATCCAAGGAAGGCAGATCGTGGACAACTTCACCCTTGTTCAAGAGGCAATTCATTCAAGTCTTCTTCGAAAAGAACAAGGTATGGTGATTAAACTAGATTTAGCAAATGCCTTTGATCGAGTAAATCATAGCTTTCTTTTAAAAGTCATGAGCAAGTTTGGTTTTGGAGCAAACTTCATTAAATGGATCCGGGCATACATCTTAGAGCCATGGATTGCTCCTCTTGTAAATGGAAGAGCCACTGATTTTTTAAAAGCTTCGAGAGGGCTTAGGAAAGGGTGTCCTCTTTCCCCTCTACTATTTGTCATCCAAGCCTCTGTTCTCAGCTTCCTGTTAGACAAAAAGATGCAAGATCAAGATATTAATGGACTGTGTATTGCAAGAGGGGTCAAAAACATAAATCACACCTTATTTGCGAATGACACTTTGCTTTTGGGTACTGCCTCTCTTTCCTCTGCCTCTAAATTTAAAGCAGTTTTGGATGAATTCAGTGAGGCCTCAGGCAGCGTTGTAAATAAGAACAAATGTCACATCTTCAGTTGGAACACTTCGCCCAGATTGCTCTCCGCTATTTCTAGATGTTTGGGTTTTGCAGGCTCCTCTTCTTGGACCTCTTTTAAATACTTGGGCCTTCCTGTTTTTCATAAGAGACCTGCAAGCAAAGACTGGCTCCCTCTGCTTGAAAAATTCAAGACTAGGATCCAAGCCTGGGGTTACTCCTGGCTCAACATTGCTCGCAAATTTGTCCTAATTAAATCTATGCTCACCAACCTCCCTCTATTTCAATTTTCTAGGCTTCTCGCTCCGACAATCATATTAAAAAAAATGGAAGAGTTCATGCGGAGGTTCTTTTGGAAGGGAGGAAAACAAAATGAAAACAAGATTCCCCTTATCAGTTGGGAAACCATCTCCAAGCCATTGTGGGAGGGTGGTTTGAATTTCAAAAACCTCTGTCAGCAGAATGTGGCTATGGCAACTAAGATTATCTGGAGGATCATTGCGCCCAAGCTTGGCTAGGCCCAATTGGCTCTCTGGAAAAAGTATTTCAAAGGTCCTCATTCTAGCTGTTTAGATAATGTGATTCATTTGCCTAACTCGTCTTTCCTTAAACTGTATGTTAAAGCTGCTCCTTTAATCAATGCGCACTCCTATTGGATCCCAGGAAATGGCAAAAAGATCAACATATGGACTGATAAAATCATGAATATGGACCCAATTGAAGACATAGTCTCCATTAGAGCGCTGCGATGCTGGATGGATAGAGAGGGCTGTGTTCATTGTGGGATATTTCTCTTTGGAGCGATTCTGTTTGGGCAGGTTGGGAACGTATTGATGTGCCAGCTCATATGATTAGCGAATGGTCCACTCTGCTTGACCTCCTTCATGGCTTGGTGCCCACGCACATGAGGAAAAGAGATTCGAAAGGCTTGGAGCCGAATGCCAAAGGCTACGTTGTCTCCATGGGATATGCCAAGCTGAATGAGAGGCCATATGTCCCCCTCGACCCAACACCTTGGCAGGGTGCCTGGCGTTTTCCTTCATGGCCCAAAGTTGACTTCTTTGCTTGGCTTCTTTGCCATGGAAAAATCCTAATGTATGACTTATTGCAGAGGAAAGGGTTCTACGGTCCCTCCATCTGCTCGCTGTGCAACGAAAATGCAGAGACAACAGTCCATTTAATCCCTGAATGCAACTTCTCTAAGCAGACCTAGTTCTCCTTTATTCACAATTTGGATCCCAGCTTTTTACTTCCTTGTTCCACTGCTGATATTTTTCTAATTAGGCAATCAAATATCCTGGCCCACCTCCTAAAAACCAAATAATCAAAACTGCATGGGCTGTCCTTCCAAAGGTTATTTGTTGGCAGATATGGCTAGAACAAAATAGAGGAATTTTCAAAAATACTAATAAGAATCATAAGGCCTTAGAAATCAAGATTAAATGTCATTTAAAGGAGTGCTTGACTGATATAAAAGATGGTTCTAATCTCAGCCAACAAGACATTGCTTGGGGGTCATTCCTTGACTTGCAATTTCAGTCAGCAGTTAGAAACGTCCCTCCTCTTAAAGACTGGCAAATAAGGAAATCTGAAACTGAGTTTCAATACTAGCTCAAATCTCACTCAAGGCACTCTCTCTTTTTTGATGGGGCAACAAAGGGCAATCCGGGCAAAGCTGGTGCAGGAGGTGTTGTTCTAAATCCAATTGGGGAAAAAATTCATTCCTTTGCTTGGGGGCTTGGACATTCATCCAGCATTCAAGCTGAGGCTTTGGCCCTCTTTCAAGGCCTCAAGATCCTTAAAGATTTAAATATAAGTGAAGTTAATGTTATAGGTGACTCCCAGATGATTATAAACGCAATGGTTTCCAACTCCCCAACTTTGGATCTTAAACTAGCAAGGCTGATATCTAGAATTAAGGGCTTGGAAAACGCTTTTCAGAAGTTGAATTACTACCATGTGCTGAGAACTGATAATAAAGAGGCGGACATTGAAGCCAACAAATTTGCCCTCCTCTCTGCCGGGGTCTAGATGAAAGACAAAGAAGAATCATGGGAACCCATCCCATAAGTTGATTATTGCCATGTTTTACTGCTTGCTCTTAAATAAATTTGTTTGTATCTTCAAGTGGGGAAAAATCTCTGAAATCGAATCTATAGATTCCTTATCAAGGAAGAAGTCTTCAAGCTTCAGCTGCATTCTCATTCTTAGCAGTGAGATGCAACAGGATATAGACATCCTCAATGTAATCAGATTTTCGTCATTCAGGCCAAGATGAATATAAATACTCCATAACCATTTATGTCAAAAAAAAAAAAACAATAAGGGGTTACACTAGTAGTATAGGGACCTAACATGCCCCTCTCCTTCAAAAAGTGTTGTCCTCAACGCTTGAGTAGTTTTGGATGCTTCTGTATAAAATTCTTGTCCTCCCAGGTGGAATATTCAGCGGGTAAGTTCTTCCACTTGATGAGATACTCTGAAATTGATCAATGTGATAGTTTTTGGGTTCTTGTTTTCGTGACTGCTTCAGGTTCCAATATGATTTTTCCTTCCTCTTCAACTTCCGACAATATTGTTTGAATTTGGAGATTTTAACTTATAAACTTCTTTAAGCATGAAATGGAAAACTGGGGGCACTTGGGAAGATGCAGGAAGCTCCAATTTGTATGCCATAGTACCAATCTTTTGCAGTGCCTTGTAAGGACCATAATACTTTGGTGATATTTTATTATCCTTCTTAGCTTGCTTGAGGGAAAATTGTTTGTATGGTTGTATTCTTAAAAATACCCAGTCGCCTATATCAAAACTTCTTTCTCTGCGATGTTGATATGCTTGTTGTTCATTCGATTCAGTGCCAAAGTGAGGTTATCCTTTAAGAGTTGGAGAAATTGTTGTTGTTGAGGGTGTACCTTAACACCTTCATGAGATACAACATGACCCAAGTATTTCATCTCTTGTATTCCAAAGAAACATTTGGAGGTTTTTGCATATAATTGTTTCTCGTCCAATAGTCCAAGACTTGCTGTAGATTAGTATATCATCAAAAAATACTAACACAAATTTTCTAAGGAAGGGTTTGAAAATGGAATTCATCAAACCTTGGAATGTATAAGGTGCATTGGTAAGGCAAAAAGGCATGACCAAAAATTCATAATGACCCTCACGAGTTCTAAATGTTGTTTTTAAAATCTCTTCAGTCTTCATTTTGATTTGATGATATCCTGCATGAAGGTCCAACTTGCAGAAATAAATTTCTCCATGCAATTCATCCAATATTTCATCAATAAGAGGAATGGGAGATTTATCTTTAATAGTGAGCTTGTTGAGCTCTCTATAATCCAGACACATGTGCCATGATCCATCCTTCTTGTGCACCAATACTACTGGAGCAGAGAAAGAACTTTGACTAGGTTGAATTATACCAGCCTCTAGCATTTCTAAATCCATACGTTCAATTTCACTTTTTAGTGCAAAGAGATATCTGTAAGGCCTGATGTTTGGAGGAACACTTCCTGGAAAATGAATAGCATGATCATGATCACAAATAGGTGGGAGGCCTTTGGGAGTCTCAAATATCTTGGAATGATTGACCAAGACTTTTTAGAGATCTGGAGAAATAGATGATTCCAATGTGGGAACCTCCAGCGAACATAATTGTGTAATTACGCCATGTTGTTCTTCCTTGAGAAGCTTTGTCATGCTGTTACAGTTGATTATATTTCCCGGTTTCCTTGCGATACCCCTTAATTCAACTTCCTTTCCTTCTAGATTTTTTTTCAAGAAGAGTTATTGAAATTAAAAGTTATCGTACCCAAAGATTGTAGCCATTGGACCCCTAGTACAACATCAACACCACCCATTGGAATGGAAACCATTGGACTATTCAAAATATATTTTCCCATGGATAGCTTGATATTATGACACTTTCCAGATCAATTTATGGTTCTTCCATTTGTAACCATCACTTGACACTTTGGTGCTGGATATAGGAAGCAATTCAATTCCTTCGCTATCTTACAATGGATAAAATGATGGGCATTGCCCAAATCAATCAACACTATTACCTTTTTCTTCTTGATATGTCCTTCTATCTTGATAGTTTGAGGAGTGGTAATTCTTGCCAATCCATTACAATATATGGTCGGATTCATTTCTTGATGCTCAATGTGATCTTTCACTTCTTGAACCTTTTTCTTCTTGATATGTCCTTCTATCTTGAGAGTTTGAGGAGTGGTAATTATTGCCAATGCTTTACAAGATATGATCGGATTTATTTATTCTTTCTTTGGGGTTGGTTCCTTGTGTATATCCTCTTCTTTTGATGTTTCTTGATGCTTTTCTTCCTCCTCTTCAAAATCTATGTAAAATAATTTCTTCTCAGCACACATAAGACCTTTAGTGTATTTGCTATCAGAAATGTAACAAAGCCCTCTTTATCTTTTTCTTCCAATTGTTGTGGTGTAAACACCCATATTTATAGTTGTGAGTGGTGGTTTTCCTTGTTTCCATAATTCCGCTTTCAATTTTTCTTGCCAACCTAAATTCCTTCTCCAATGAATCAGGTTCCCAAAGACGAACCTCTTGTTGAATGTTATCCTTTAAAGTCCCTATGAAGACATCAATCATTTGCTTCTATGGAATATCATTTACCCTTATATTCAATTTTTGGAAGTCCTCAATGTGCTTTGCCATTGAACCCTTTTGTTTGAGATTTATCAATTGGATAAAGAAGGTGTTTCTCTTTGTATCCTCATAATGTGCTATCATTTCCTTTGTGAAAATTGACCAAGTGACAAGTGGTTTACAAGAACAAAGCCCTTTATACCATAAAAATTGATTCGATTCTAAATATAAAGATGAAATATGTACCTTCTGTAACACTTGTACATCATGTAGGTCAAAATATTATTCCATCTGTAGTATCCAATTTACCGAATCCTTGCCATCAAACTTCCTCATATCACATTTTCTTGATTTTATGAGCTCGATCTTGAAACAACTTTAACTCTGTAATTTCATATCTACAAGGTCTGAAATTGCAACCTGCAGTAGTCCTCTGTGTCCTATTTCCAATGCCACCAGCTTGATCGAAATTGGATTCTCCAAGAGAGAGTTATGCCCAATCTCCCAAGATGACCTGCTTACTTGTACAAAGTGCCATGTGTTACTGTTTTGACCTTGAGACCTAAAAACAATACACAGAAAAGTACAATATGCCCTCTTTCAATAGCTTCTTATGAAATTTCAATCCCATGCTCAGAGAGAAAGTTATGACGATTTTCCCTAGGTCACCTGTTTGGGATGTAATTCGAGACCCTGCAGAAACCCTAAATGTCTTAGACTGTATCTCTGAAAATATAGAGAAGCAAGATCTGAAATTTGGGTCCAAGTTTCATCACGATTTCAACTCACATGGGTTTTAATTTAAGAGTTGGAACTTTCGTAGAAAACAAATTATAGTGAAAATGCCACAAAGACCTATTTGAGATGGAATTCTGGAGCTTGTAAAACCCTAACTTCCTTAGATCATACCTCTGAAAATATAGAGAGACAAGATCTGAAATTCGGACCTGAGATTCAAAACGATTTCGCCTCAAATGGGTTTGTGTTTTAGCTTCTAAAACTTTGTAGGAAAAAAATTATATCAAAAATTCCTCGATGACCTGTTTGGAGTAGCGAAACCCTAGAATCCAAAGCTCTGATACCAAATGTTATGAAACCAACTCACAAAAAAATAGAAAAGAAATATCAATACCTTAGAAATAGGCCTCTTCGAGGGGGCAACCTCCTTTACATTACAAAAATGAACAATTCTTAGATGATACAAATGACGAGACCTCGTTTTTGTATATAGGAGTCTAAGGGTTCATATTGTAATCAGAGCCGACATAACAATAATAATGTAAGGGCACAACAATAAAAATAGTGGGATTCTATGGGGCACAATAATAACAATATGGGGACTACATGGGAGCAACAATATAATAAGGGAGTTTCACTAATAACAATAAGGGGTTACACAAGTAGTATAGGGACCTAACATCCTAGAGAAATAAAGAAGGTCCAAGCATTTACATCCTTTGTAGAAGTAGTGAAAAAACTTTCTTACATTTAATTTTAGAATAGTAACACCCCTAGGACGAACCCTATGTGTGTGTTCTACATATCATGTTTAGGTTGGTGAGTCAAAAAATGTTTTGGGGCTTGCATAACTCTGTACATATGTGTTAAAGCCAATGTTCCTATGCTTATATATTTTGGGGCTAGAGTTGCTGTGTGATTTTGGGTTAGTTAGTCTATGTGTTAAAAGGTCGGTGAGCCTAGCTTTGTAACTATGTAATCACACACATGTTAATAAAATACATTATTGCTACATACCAACTTAAATAAGAGAGAGTGGGGGACTAGGATTCCATGATTTGGGAAAGGGGTTAAGGGATATGTGATGTGGGGCTCCCAAGGGGCTAAGCCATGATTAAAATATGCTTATAGTCAAAAGTGAAATGTTTTTATCATAAGTCCATAAATTGAATTTATGAAGTGCCACTTGTAAAAAAGGGCACATGCACATAAAAGGGGGGATTTTCTGTGTTTCCATTCATGGCAATGATTTGATTCCATCATTCTAACCATGGTTGGTAACTAGAATTCTCAAAGGAGGAAGATGGAGATGACCCTGTGATTTTGTTACCCTATGAATCCTGGGTGGATTTTTTTTTTGGAGGGTGTGTATATTGGGATAGGTTTCGTTGGAGTGAAGGAAATAAGGTACTTGGAGACTCTTGAGGGTACTTGAAACTCCTAGAAGCAATAGGGCTTCAAGACTCCCTAACTGGCCTAAGTCGTGAACATTGGAAGGCTAGTGGCACATCATGATGGACTGCGGGTGTAGAAAAGTGTTAGTAATCATGTTTATTTTAGAGATTAGTTTGAGGGTTTTTGGAGTTTGTTGAGATATTTTCTCAACAACATTCTCCTAATTCAAAATTTGTTGGATCTCATATGCACTACATTGATGTGATGTATCTTGGTTTGAGGAAAAAAAATGAATATATATATATATATATATATATTATATATATATATATATATATATATATATATATATATATATATAATATATATATTATATATATATATATATATATATATATATATATTATATATATATATATATATATTATATAATATATATATATATATTTTGTGGTGTGCAACTATGATTTTTGTCTTGGTATCAAAGTTGGTAGCTCTGGGTTTACTCCTAATAGAAAGGCATAGGAAAATGTGAGAGGAGTGAGAAATTGTGAATTGTTCAGAGGTCAAGTTTAAATATTGTTAAAAGAAAAGAAAAGGGAGGTGTTGAAATCCATTTGAGAGCAACCATAATTCGATGCAATGCTAGAGCATTGCTTCATTCACCACAACCAATTCTATATTTTCAATGCCTTCTACTACAGTTAGATCTACGAGTTTCACCAACACAACTGACCCTAGAATTCAACTTTTAACTACCACGTCTCATCAATCTTCTAGATATTTCCTTATTTCCATGTTACATAATAAATTGGTGGTGCGTGATCAAAACAAATGATTGTAGGAGACATCAATCAACAGATTGATATTTAAGACAGAGTGAAACACACTACCTAATGTTTACTAAGCCCATTTGCAGTGATGTTTTCTTCAATTCACTGTTTAACACTTTGATGTGTTATATGAATGGGAAGATCCCATTTTTGAAGGTCTGGATGTTTGTGAAATATTAGATATGAAGATCATCTCAAGGTCGTAAATTAGTAGTAAGAAACTTGAGCCTTTTCGAGTCATCGTCACAAATCAAAATTGCCAAGGGGGATCCATTGTTTGATACTGTCAACGTTTGTAGAGAGGCTGCACCTTTGGTTGGAGAAACAAGAATCACTAGGACCATGTTGATTTAAATTCAATAGAGGAACTTGCATGAGTCCTTGAAGCTCTTATAAAAAAATATTAGTATTTCCGAGAAGTGGAGCCAGTCACCAGGTCCGTAACAAGAGCCATGACCCTTCAGATTATTTGTAGTTCATAATGACGCAAAGTTGCGCTAACTGAATGAAGTGTTTGAGAGGATTATATCTTTGGTTTGTTCGTGAGGGAGAAAGTTAGTGCACGAGGTAACCACTATAGAGTAGTTGTTTATTTTTTAAATATGGAACAAATAGTTCTTGAAATTTTTTATGGCCTAAACTTCCATACCTAGAAGGTAAAGGTTCAAATGCATGTGATGCATAAAAACTTATTAATCTTAGTAAAAGGAATGATTCAAATGCACGTGATGCATAAAAAATTATCAATCTTAGTAAAAGGAACTAAAACAACACCTCAAGACGCTAAACTATTAATTGATTAGATGAAAAAGGAAGAGAAATATAAGTCCATTATTGGACTCTCTTTTTCAGATTCGTAACTTCATCTTATAGACTTAAAAAATTCTTCTGCACAAATATAGGAACGGTTAAGTAAGATATTTGGGGAAAGGTCGTGAACGTAAAATTTTCCTTGAAATTAAAATGATTCAAACTTAAAATGCATGACAGGGTATCATTACCTACACACATAAATTATCTAAAATCACTCATAAGGTAGTTGGAGGAAATTGGGGTTAAAATAGAAGATGAAGATGGTAAGGCTATTTTGTTAAAAAATTTATCTTCGAATTATGATAATTTTATTTTCACCTTAAGTCAATTTTTTGCTCGATCACTAGATGAAATGATAGCATCACTCTTAGCATAAGAAAAGAGGATTAAAATAGGTAACATAAATGATAGATCACACCTTGAGATGACACTATTTTCCAAGGGTAGGGTCAATAAAAACATGAACTCAGTCAAATGTTTTTACTGCCGAAGGCATGGACATACAACATTCAATTGCAAAACTCGTGCGAAAGATCTTTTAAATGGAAAATTAAATGAATAAACTAACATAGCTACTTTTGAAGACTCGCCAAAGGTCAAACTTGAGGAATTCTCAGATTGTGACAATGACTATGGGCTCAATTCATAGCCTCTCATACATTTCGAAAAATAGTTATTAGTCATATATGTTATTTTTTAGTTATGTGAATTTTTGGTTTGTAAATTGAAGGTGCATAAAAAATCATTGAACAATGTAGCATAATTCAAATTAATGGTTCTTGGAGCTCAAAAACCCTTGAACACATTACTAGTTTGATTGTGTTTACAATTTGTTACAACTTGTTGTTCTTGGAGCTCAGAAACCCAAGAATAATGGTTACTGGTTATAGTATGATATCCTTGTGTGTTAGACAGGTCAAGTTGTATGATTAACTTTTGAATACACATGGTATCTAAACTGCCTTCCTAGAAACTGACGGATAGCTGAAAGCTAAATATTCGACAGATGGTGGCATGTCCATAGAGTGATTCAGTTACTTTACAACTCTTCTTACAGAAGCCCCGACAGCCAAGTATGTCAATATTGTTGATCATACAAGTATGCCAATGTTGGTTAGAGGTAGTTGTGTCTTAAATGGGTCAAGTGGTGAACTTGAAGTATTGGTGAAGAAAAAGCGTAGTCTTGGAGATTCTAGATTAGGTATACATGTTGATGAAGACCATTTTAGACTACCATATAACATCACTTGAGTGTGCATTATATGTGTTCTCTATATTATTATTTATAAAATAAATGCTATGGGAGGGTTTCAGGAACAATGCTTATTTTAGAGATGGTTTGAGGATTGTTGGAGTTTGTTGAGAGATTTTCTCAACAACATGCTCCCAATTCATAATCTTTTTGATCACATATCCACTATATTAGTGTGATGTATCTTGGTTTGAAGATGAAAAAACAAATAATTTTTGTGTGATGTGCAACTCTTATTTCTGTCTAGAGATGTTGCATTACCTTTAGTTATGTAGGATGATAAGGGACGAGAGGTTATTGGTTGAAGGTTGTTGGAATCAAGAAGCTTAGTTTATTGCCTTGTTGATGCAATTTACATATCATGGTTGGCTTGAGGTGGCCTTTTGCTCTGGTGGACTCATAGTCCTAAACCAAGGGTGGCTCATTTTTGAGAGATTGTCATAAGTATGGTCTATGGTTGGGTGGAACATTTGAGGCCTACAATTAGTTAATGTTTCAATAATAAATATAAGTTCTCTTTATGATTATGTGCTTTCTATTATTGTCACTATTCGTTTCTACTCAAGTTATTAGGGATTACCGAACTATATATGTGCATCATATTTTTATTGCTCTGGGCATGTGAGCATTGCATGGTAAAATATGCATGTGAAAATTGCATGATAAAATGCATTAGGTATTCATGATAAAGTAATAAATTAGCTTATTATTTGATATTGGAGCTTATTGGGCATTATATTTCATAGAATTATATACATAGGGTCCCAAATTTAATGAATAATTTCAAAGTCGTGTTACAAAGGTAGAAATATGCCCTAGGGGGTGATTGGGGATGTTACCAAGTCGTGTCAAAGCCTAGGTTGAAATACTAGTCTTGCATGGGCCAAAGGCAGAGCGCATAAGTGAAAGTGGCAGCATATGCTTGCTAATTATTTGTCAAAATATCTTATGGTTCTCCAGATAAGCCATGGAGTTATTTGGGGTAATGCCTCAATGAGATGTTGTAGCATGGGTAGGTTTGTAAATTATTGATAAATGGAGTCATCCTCTAGAAGTGTTTAATAAAATCCTTGAATGGCATATAGATGTTAGAATGTAATGATTTTGAGATATAGTCAGAATGAGAGACTTAAGAACGTGTCTGAGTTGTTTAATGAGCAATCTAGATTAGGAGCACTTAATTGGGATCCAATACCTAATAATATGACCTCAATATCTAATAAAAGTTCATTTTTGAGCTCTTTATACTTTAAATATATGATTATATAGTTTATTAGATCAATTGTTTATATCTATATTGACTGACCAACATGCTTGAAGGTTAATAAAAGGTTTGGAGGCCGAAATCCAAACCATATTTTTAGTGAGTGTCAACATTACATAATTGGGTTCATTTCATAAACCTCGAGTAGTATTTTGAAACTATTTTAATGTACCCCTAAAATGAACCTAATACTGACATTTGGTAGAATGACACAAGTGAGGTACATCGTGAGTGGAAGATGACATCAACAAGGAAGTGAAAGGTTTGGATGGAAAATCTTGTAGATTTACATCCGTGATTCATTTTGATTGATGAAATTGAATGATTGATAACACAAGTGTTGGGCTCCCACTTTGTCGCCTTTTATGAGGCTCTTTTGATATTTTATCACCCATATCTTAGGATTCATAATCACACATTACTCATGTTCATATGTATTCCTAACCCTTTGAACCTGAAACCATTTTGGCACACATATAGAGGTAAAAGTTTCTTATTTCATTAATTCCTAAGTCTCTAGTAGATTAAATGAATTTTAAGTTGATTTTGCTAATGAAAAATTGTTTAGACTAGTTCCTCTACCAATAATTTAGTTTTGGTACCTAATCGTAGTTAGCACATTTGCCTCCTTCCAGAAGAAATTATGCCACATCGGTTTTGAAGGAAGAGGTATTAAAATAATTCTAGGTTGATCAGATTGCATGCAGATCGCACGTATGAGGCTCTAGCTCCAAAACAACATTACAAGTCAAAGTTTACAGACATTTAACTTTGGGCATGATTTTCGAGGCGATGAGGGTAAATCTAAAAATTTTGGAACATTTGTTTTATTGTAGTATGAAAATTGGTTACAACGTGGGCCATTTTCCAAAATACTAAATGACTTGAGAGATACCCTTCTTTATTTAATGTCAATCTACCCCAAATGCACAAATTCACCCAAATTTGTAAAGAGTGCCCAAATTTGAGGAAATCTCTAGATTAACCACCTAAATAACAAGAGATATGAATGCTACATATTTGTAAAGTATATAGATTATTTTTTGAGATGTATTTGTATTTTGGGGAGAAAATAACCCAATCCTATCTTAGATATTATCATTTTCCAACTTGGTTGTATTCTACAATTAGACAAATATGAGATTAAAAATTTGCACACAAATGCTCCTCTTGTACAAATATTTATATGTAGAACATATATGTTGTTGATGATTCACTTTTGTAATATGCTTTGGAAATGTTAGCTATTTAAGGGATTAATTCTGGTACGAAGCTTGTTTTCCGCCCTTTTGTAATTAGCATTGATTTATCATCAATGGATGCCACTTGTTCCTAATATTTGGTTTATCATCTCAATTAGATTTGAGTGTTCTTAGTAGCATTAGTTAGGTTGAGAAGGATCCCTCAATCCTGGGTAATGACCCGCCTCTTCATCTTGTTATCTTCATACATTTATGGTCTGGGTTTTCACGACTCTGGTAAGAATATGCGTTAGGCCTTTCACAAAGTTGCATAATGCGGTGGTTGTGGAATGCAATAATTTTTTTTTTTTAACAAGGTCGGGTACTTATCTATTATAAAACTGCTGAAAATAAGCGCTGTTACAAGGAGTGGGAAGAGAGGAAAAGAAGTCCAAAATGGGCGTGCAGGCCCTGACTTCTTAAAAGTAACCTTATTGTTGATGTACTGAAAAAGAAAACGGCTATATTGCCTTACAAAGAGCCCCGCAAGAAAACAAAATTTGCTGGCCATGTGATTTTTTACCAAAACTGATTGACTGAGTCCTCCATCTGAGTATCCTTCTTGCTTGCTCTGGTGGAGGCCTCAGCTTGCATTGCATCATTGATGTTTTTGATGTGTGTGATGGCCTCTTCCAGGTGAGTGCATTTTTCTTTCAGGCTCTCTATTTCAGCTCGCTGCTTTTCCAATTTTTTCCTCTTAGAGCGACTGTCAGCCTGGTAATCTTCCTTGAGCTCGTTGTGGCGCTTGATAATCCTTGCAATCATGAAACAATGTTGCTTGCACAGCGTGCAAGTGTTGTTGCCCAAAACGCGGTCCAGAGGATTCTCAGGAGGATTGTTGCCTGCCTGATTCTCGTTCTGAGGTCTGGCTTCAGAGGACTCCGCCATGTCTGAGAAGAAAGGAGCAGACAGGGAAATCAACAACAAAAAAACCTGAGTAGAGCAGGAGGTATACCTCGGTCGGTTCAGGAGGAGGCAAGCTTCGATGCAGGGGCAACCTCGCTTGTTGTCGATCTTCTGAAACCGGAAGGGACGATGACGCGCATCTAAGATGGTCTGGAGACGAGCGCTGGTGCTACACTGCTTCAGTGCCAGATCAAGAACCACAGAGACTACTCTTTGCTGTCCAGAACAGAGGGGAGGGAGGGGTTTATATAACAGCTGAGGGGGCTGGGCGGACGTGTGATACTGAGGGAGAACGTGAACTTGGACAAGCTTGGGTTCCTCCAGGAAATCTTTGGTGCAAACGAAGGAGATTACGAAGGGACTTATGCAGGTCTCAGGGGATGGATCGCGAGTTGCTCGACTGGATCGGGAATCAAGAGAAGGCAGATCAGTTAGTTGGGAGGATTGGAGCACGTGATTCACGAGAGGGCTGTGAGGGGTCAGAGGATCTAGAGGGATGCAGATGTGATTCGAGTAGGCCTGATGACTGATATTATTTAGATTCAGAGGCGTACTTGACTTGTAGTTCTGAAGTGATGGCGGGTCAGCAGTTCTGCTATGGGATTGCCTTGTCATAGAGGTTATCATTCTTCCTTATTTGACCGCTCGGCCTGCTGACGGCCTTGGAGGCGAGAGCGTCCGCTGCTACATTGTTTTCTCTTAATATATGTTTAAACGTGATTTCTCCCAAGTCTCTGGTGTTATTCAGGATCCTTTTCTTTATATTGCTGAGAGTGGCTTTGTTGAAGTCTGCTCTTGATACCAGAGCTGCAATGATGATGGAAGAGTCCCCCATGATAATGGGATTTTTAATTTCCAGCCTATTTAGGATCGAGGTACCCAGAAGAAGGTTGTATGCTTCAGCCACATTGTTGGAAACTCTCCCCAATCCCCATTCATAGCTAACAATAGTTTCTCCTCTGTGGTTTTTGATGATGCCTCCAGCTCTGGCTTTTCCTGGGTTGTTCTTGGAGGCTCCGTCGAAATGTAAAGTGGGGCGCTTCTGATCTGAGATCCATTGATTGACCTCTTCCTTGGTTCCTCTGAGTTTCCAGTGGGATCCCTTCTTATGAGCTTTTGTTTGGGGGTGTTGAAGATTGGTGTAGATGAGATTAAACTTGTTGTACCATTGAGTCTCTGCATGCTGCCAGCTTGACTGATCTAGGGGAGCAATGAGGTTGGTGCTGATTGATTCTGAGATGATGGCTATTGTTTTAGCTTGGATGCTGGCTATGGAAGGCTTTTTGTTGTTGAATACATAATTGTTCCTGGCTAACCAAATTTGCCAACAAAGAGTGGCTGGGATGCATTTCCACAGTTGGTTGATATTGTGTTTGCCTTTTTTGGAGAAGGGATAACACTTCCCCTAATTTTTCTGGAGAGAGGTAATTTGATCAAAACTTTCGCTGATTTCCATAGGATTTACCACTTGTTTCCAACAACTTTGCGCAAAGGGACAGAGGAGAAAAATATGCTGAGTGGATTCCTCCTCAGCGCAGCAGAAGCAACATCTGGAGGGACCCTGTATTCCTCTTTTCCTTAGATTCTCAACAGTTAGGATCTTTCCTTTAAGGAGTGTCCAATTGAAGTATTTGATCTTTGGTAAACATTCTGATTTCCATGCAGTTGTGTGGAGATTCCAGTTTGCAGTTTGGGTGGTTGCCTGGAGGATTTTGTACCCCTCTTTAACCGTGAATTTGCCTCCGCTAGAGTCCCAGATGTACCTATCTTCTACCCCTGAATTTGTGGGCACAGAACCAGCGAGAGAGCGCTTGAGATTGGACCAGAGATCCCTGAGGTTGGTGGGGAGGTTAAGGGCTTTCCAGTCTTGCCATATGTTCTGGTTCCAAGTTGATATGTCATACAAGGTAGTTAGGTTTCTTTCTTCCATCCAGATCTGGAGTGGTCTAAAAGCTTGATGAAGGTTCCTTGGCTTTGAGCCCATGATTCTGTCTGACCAAATATTGATGCTCTTACCATTTCCAGGGAGTTTGGAGGTGTTTTCTCTAAATTGTGGTGTTAGTGTCGGTCTTGAGCCCTCCATCAGTGATCAATAGCTCTTTGCATATGCATAGTTAGGTGTCTCATCAGTGTCAATTTTGCATCCCACTAGGCATGCCATAACACTGAATGGACAAGCTGGTCTTTGTTCCCTTCTTGGCTTTGCTGGATCAGGTCATACTACAATGTAATTGAGTCATACTTGTTGTTATTTTTGTCTTGAGGTCCCAGGTCTTAGGTCTAGGGTTTTGAGTCAAAATCACTTCAAGGTCATGAGTCAAGGTCAGTGAGTACCCAGCAAGCCAGAAGGAGGTATGTACATATGTTTCATTGTTATTTTCATCAGCTACAGATCATTTTATACCTTGGATTTAAAAACCCTGTTTTTAAGTCCAAGGTCATGTCAAATTTGTAAAAATAAAGAAATTTTCAGAAGTTTGCAAAAGTGCCGGCAACAACCCGGGTTTGCATGTTTGCAAGGCTAGAATGAAAATTCTCCAACAAAAGCTGTCAGAGGCCCGGAAGAAGAAGAAAAGGATAAATCCACTCCCCATCTTGGCTGAGGCATCCCTCACTCATCATGGTACTGATCAGCCTTGATCTAGCATCAAAATCTGAAAATTTTGAGAATTTTGGAACATTTTGCAAATTTTTGGTAAAATTACAGGTTTTTCCCGTGGAATGGTCTCACCCCGGGTGAGACCATTTTGGAGGACTGCTCGGAATTTTGAAAACTTGGCATTTTTGGAAAGGGCATGCAAAGAGAAAAAATACCAATACTTGGGAGAAGCCTGATTTTGAGATTTGAGCCTCCAAAAGCTCAAATACATCAAAAAAATGACTTTCTGCCCACTTTTTGAGTTGCAGAAAGTGACCTTGGGAGAAATGGTTTTTGAGGGGGAAAACAACTCCAAATTCAGAAATTCCACTTGGGATGGAAAGTAGACAGACCAAGCTTTCCAATGAGCCATCTTGCACCTGATTTGGACCAGTGGAACCCACTCAAAAGTTGCTGCAAAGGGGCGCGACCATGTGAACAGGGGGCGCGACCATTCGAGCCAGCTTTGCCAGAATTGACCTTTTTTGTCAAAAAACACTGTTTTGACTATGGTTGACCATTTTTACTTGTAGATGATGGATAAATGTAATATTTTCATGGCACTTTGATAGATTTTATCTCTCTTTAACCTTCTAGAAGCTTCCTTGATGTAAAAAGTGAATAATTAATGCATGAATCAGTTAGCTAAGTAATAGAGGCAAGTTGTTGGACTGCCTATTATCTAGTGCTT